>JARHVA010000908.1:2052500-2207500 GCA_037957365.1 Torreya grandis | reverse complement strand
TATAATTATGCAATTAGGACCTTTAGAATTGGCCAAAACAGGGAGATCATGTATTTCTAGTTTTTGTTGTATAAAAAATGGAAATGATTTTTGTATATCATCATGAATACTTATCATTGGTATTTTATCATGTTTATTTCTTGAATGAACCACCTCATGTTTATAAATATGATCAAGTGTGATCAGTTGTGTAGTGGTATAATAGAATGATCCTCAAATTGTGAATGAGTTAATTTACAATATCAAAAAGGTGTTTCGTCTACTCTAAGATAATATTAATATCCATAATCTATAAATTTGATGAATCTATGGGATCTAGAAGGCAAAAATTCTATGGCATGAATTCAAGGTGTCCCAAAAGTAAATTATAGTGTAATTAGTTAGGCACGACTTGAAAAATGGCAGACATTATTTTTGGACCTAATTTTAAATCCAATGTGATAGATCCAAGTGTTTGATGAGGAGTATTATCAAATCCCTTGAATTTTGTTCTAATTTTTTAATGTTACTACTATTGATGCCCAATTTTTATAAGACAATAGATCTAAAAATATTCACTCATAAAAAATTTCAACCAAAACACACTTAATAACCTTTCCTATATCGAACCCTAAATTGATTGAATGGAAGATCTTAATCTATGATGTGTTTAGGAGGTAAATATTATTTAATGTGATGATCTTATTGGATTCCATGATTATGTTCATAATATAATCAAATGATGTTAGTAGTGTATCACTAGGAATATTTGTATCATGCAAGGAATCATATAAGATATCTTTTTAAACTATAAATATTTTTAATAGCTCTAAAATATAAATTCTAGAAAGCGTATTATTGAGTTGGTAAATTATATCATAACCCTTACAATTATTTTCTTGTCTTGTGGGAGGTGGAGTGGGTTGAGAAGGAACATGTTCACCACCTTAATTATACCATGGTGGATTAGATGTCCACATTCATCTAATATTGACATCGTGTCATTGGAATCTAATATTAACCATGGAAAAATAATAGTAGGATAGTAGGATAGCCTTGTGTCCTTGGATTAAGAGGAAAAAAAGTAATTCATTCCCTTTGGTTCTTGGTAGTGACAAGTAGGATTTTAGATTTGTTATTATAACACTAGGAATTGAGGAAGGCTTGATTTTGCACATTGTTCATTTCAACCTTTGTACGATATTTGGATTGGATTAGTGCATACATATAATTAATGATAAATTATAAAATAAGAAAACATTTAATACTAAACTTTAAGGAATGTAAACAAAATGCATTCATTATTAAAAAAAATTTAAACTTTTAATTTTATAATAAGGATTAAGGGTGCAACTAAACAAGGGTGTGTTTACTTTTTAGGCTCTTAGATATATTGATCCCAATCATTAATAGTGAACATATCTATAAATAGACTAAATATCTGAGATTTCACTATTATCATAGATGTACTATGTGATCTCTAAGGTATGTTGAGAGTAAATTCATAGGGATAACAACTTACCCATGCACTACAAGAGCAAATGACTGAGTGATTACCATGGCTGAAAATAAAAACCTACATGTTTCTAATATATCATGAGGTATGTTATTAGAAAAGGTTATTAGGAAACCCATGAAACATGTTAACTTTTATTTATGTGTGAAGTGGAATAAGTTATAATAAATTAGATATAACTAAGGAACAAGTTAAGTATTTATTAAAATCATAGTTAAGGATTATCCAATTAAATGAAGACTTAACTATACATAACATTCATTATTATTATATAATTAAAAATTTTCACATAACAAAATTCAACTACTCATTAAACAAGAAAATAGGAAATTCAAATAACCATTAATTAACTATATTAATATCAAAGTATTCAAACAAAATTATTTTACGTTTGATCACTATTTAAAGACTTACAATGCTTTGTTGCTTCACATTCTAACTTTACATTTTTTTATTCAAATGGGTATTTTAATATTATACATTTTTGGTATATATAAATAGGATGAATACATAAAAAATGATATAAATTACACAATATTATATACATCACACAATTATCATACATTTACACTCTATGATTTTTAAGTCTTAGGTCTACTACCAGCACTTTCCTAGACTTAAGCAGTTGTTTCTTCTTGATAAAAAGTTAGAGGAAATGTTCCTAGTGATGGAATTGGTGGAATTACCAATGATGAGGAATTTGTCTAAAAACTCTAATTTTAGTGTTCACTCAATGTTCTATTTACTATTTTACATCTCTTGCACATTACATAGCTTCCCTTTTAGGTTTTAAACTAAACAATGTGCCAATCTATTGCCCTTACAAGTTTTTAATAGATTTACATAACCAATAAATCATTGTTTATGGTTTTAAACCATCACGTTCCCATACCTAATTTTTATGGCCTTCCCCACTTCAAAATTATTCAAAAAAATTAAAATTGAAAACTTTATAATACCTAGAGAGATGGGGGTGGCATAGAGTGGATTTATAGAAAAGGGAAGGTTGTGAAGATGGTGGTGTAACTAGTATTTTGCTAGATGTGGGGTTTATAAAGAAGTTGATGTTTTGGATACTATGATTTAAGATGATTTAGTTTTAGAGTGAGATCCTAGAGATTTTTTGGTGTTATTTTAAGTACCTTCCTATTTTACAATTCATATGCAAGTTGGGTCAAAGGAATTCTAGGGATCATTGAAAATCATAGAAATTGAGTTATCTAAGTGTGAAAAATATATTTTTGAACTATAATATATTTTTTGAACTAATTAAAATAAACTAATGCATCTTAGGCCATGTTAATTAGTGTGTACATGAGTTCTTGGCTTTGAATGCTTACCTAAATGTCTTAATCCTTCATGATGGAAATAATAACCCTATTCTATGAGAGATTCAATTAAATGTCCTACAACATTTCATCTAGTCTATCAATGTATCAATGGGTCTAGAAACCAATGAAAGTTTTGTAAAACATCTCATTCTACCATGTAGTCATATTTATCATGACATTATCTCTTAAGTTAAGAGACTCCTTGAGCATAATGTCCATGTGCTTTAGTGTCATTTTATGATATTCCATAATGGTTTTAGCCTTATCCACCTTGGATAAGTCTATCTACACCTTTACCAATCTATCATGTAGCTATTTATTCTAGTATATCATATTGTAAGAAATTTATGTGGCTTGATACACATAAATGTATAACATCTAATCATATTCCTCATGTAAGTGAAATAATATATATGTTTTAAATTTTAGGTGTTATCCTTGTGCTCAAAGCTACTAAAGTTTATGTGCAACCACTCAATCCTTCATGAGTCAAGAAAGAGATGTAAATATTTGTTTCTATTAAGAAATAACTTGGTCCTATAAAAATTGGACCACTAGAACCAAACAAGTATCATCTATGATCATGTGGGCCTTGGCCAACTGAGCATGTAGATCTATGTTTTCCTCCTTTTATTAGAAATTATCCCATTCCATCTAAGGGGACTTATATTATATGAAATCTTCAAATAATTTCACTCCCTCAATCTACTTTGCCTATGTTAGTTGGGTCACATTAATTGATGCCTCTATAATTATTATGGTCAAAGCAAGAGTAGTCAAAATAGTCATGGATAGAGTTGACTTGTGCCAAATTTGTGTGACTAAGAGTGTGAAGGTTGTTCTTCACAAATGTGGGGATCACATATCCAATATCCATTACTTATATATTTGAGTTTTTTCCTATGATTCCTCTTCTTTTTTACCTCCCAATATTTATCTTGAGCCTTAAAATGTGATATAAGGATTTGAATCATCAAGAATCGATTGTTGTTTGAGTTCCTTAGTTACATTCATAGGTTTCTCATCCTTTTTAATATTAGCTATGAATTTAGCCTTATTATTTATTTACAACTCTAATTTTTCCTTGGTATTTACCTATACTTATGACTTTGGTACCTATTTCACTTGTTACAAAGTGTCCTTGGTAGCTTTATCAGTAACCTTTTCATTTTTCTATTCTTCCTACTTTCGTAAGGCTTCTTCTTTTTCTCTTCCTTTTCCTTGGGCTTTCTGTAACATTGGAATTCTTAATCTATGCTTACTACATTACCTTATCTTATTTGTCCCTTATCTTTCTCATAAATTTGTATTCTTGTGTTTCTTCTCTTACTCTTATTTTACGTTGCTTCTTTTTATTCATATTTATTATGTTGCATAAAATTTTTCCCTCCTTTTACATTTATTTTTCCACTTGATTGTTCCTCTTTTATTCTTTATATTTATCCTTACACTAATATTCATATTTAATTTAATTCTTACTTTCTTCCTTCCTATCCTTTTTATATACTTATTTTTAACCTTCTATTCATCTATTTTGACCTACTTTGCTTGTTCTTGTTCTATGATGTCCACTTACTATTGATGAGTTAGGGAATGAGAGAGATGGAGGGGTGAATGGGTTAAATGAACCATTTATTTTTGAGGTGAGGGGGAAATATATGATATCACCACTATTCTCTTACTTACTAACACCTTTATATGGGTAGGCTAGATAAGAACTTTATTCAAGTGATTATAAGCATAGACCCTCTCAACAAATTATTGTTCTATTTATTATTCTTCTTTGAATTTGATCTCATCCACCATTTGTGTTAAAATAAAGGATCCCATAAAAATTTTAATTAAGGGAAAGTTCATTATAATTGTGTGTGTTTTGGGTCTATGTATAAGTGGTTATTCATGGATTTATTGTTTATTTACACCTTGCACTACCACTATTATGACTGACTAATTTGCATTGTTGAGGATCATGCTCCCACTAGTTTTTGAAAGATGGTTATATTGTATTTTTTCTCTCTTCTTCCTCTATATATATTTTCAATTTTCATTGAATTAGGAGGTGTGGAATGCTGACCACTATGGATTTTTTGATGTTTTTGTGAACTAATTTTCAAAAGAAAAAAATATTTTTCTCCCTCTTCTTCATATGGCTTTATGCATATGTCCTCTAGCATAGATTTAAATAATTATTACTCAGTGACACTAAGTTGTGCAATATCATAAACTAAAATAATATTAGGCATATTTACATTAGTGAGTCGAGGGTTGGTACCATGAGTCTTCCTCTTTGGTTATGGAGGTGGTGTTTTCCTCTATATCGACACCTTCATTTTTCTTATAGTAATTTATGTAAGGGCCATAAATGTCTATGGTGGTGTTTTTTTCTAATATTATTATTATTATGGTTGTGCCACTTGTTTTACATCTAGGTACCATGGAATGCATAGGCTCTACCGTTCTTTCTAGTAAATATATTTATATTATAAATTTTTAATGTGCATCTAACGTGGTGATAAATAATGGCAATGATACATGTGGTGATATAGATAACCCATTAAGTCACACCTTCACTCCATAATGAAGCTTTGTGATTTATTTATGGGGTGTAAGGTAATACATGACATTAGTGAGAACCCTAGTGTGTGATGAAATGAACACATGTACTTAATTCCACCACTGATTGAAATACCCGAACTATGACTAGTATTTACTTATTCTAACCCAAGCCAAATTATAAAAAGAGAACATAGGCCAAAAATATCCATCTATATTGAAAATGTATTCAAGAGACTTCTATTGAGTAAATAAGAGTAATAATATCATTAAATAGTATAAAAAAAAATTAAACATTCCCAAAACAAACTTCTCCAAGTTAGAAATTAGCTCGACCATTCGAAACTCTAACCAATTAAAATTATCACTTATCTAGATCATTTGATATGAAAGATCTATGGTACATTTTGTTGTTTAGAATGAAATTTTAGTGTTATACCATAATATATATGAAATACAATTAGAGATCACTTTCATTATGAAATATGACATTGAATAAATTGGGATTCCCGTAGAACCTCTAGCATATTTTCCTCTTATGTCTAAGTGAATAATAGGGATCATGGTTTAGTATAGGAGAATGGATTCACCTCAATATGGAAATAAATATTCCATTGACATTTGTGTTTTTTTAATGTATATTATAACATATTTAGACAAGTGTATTTCACACTCATTATAGTGAGTTAGTAGTGTCATCACCACCTTGTCATATTTTACAAAAGTTAGAATCCTTATCAATAACTTGGTATTCAACCCTCGCAGTTGATGTTGTATGTTTAAGGATCTTGGTTATGAAATAGTAGATGAACCCAAGATAAAAAATTTATCTTTTTTATATCTATGAAATCAAAGGGGTCAAGGACATGATACCTTATCTATCCCAATTCCAATCTTATTTCCATCTCCTCATTCTGTGCATCATGTAATTATATGAAGAGTTATAAGATACTAATTATTATTATGTTATGGTGAAAATTTGTAAATTTTTGTGATCAATTAAATAAATAAATATCATATCTCAAAAGGCTCTTTGTGATATTGGATGTTTTATATGCATTTATATTTTTATGCCTTGTGTTTATATATATTTTATTTTCTCCACTTATCTAACACTTTAAATTGAATTACATTAATATATTTTCATGTTATTATGCTCTTGGTTTAAATTTCATTGATTATTGTGATGTGACATTTAAACTTATTGGATAGATTCATTTATTTGTATTACAAAATTATTTTATGCAATGTGTTGCCTTTATTATTCTAAAACATTCCTTTATTGAACATTACTTGAGTTTGACACTATAATATACTTTGGGAAATGCCTAATATTTAAATTTATTCATCATTAACCAATTTGTGAGTAACCATTTTTTCCATGTGATCCATACCCTTTTTATCATTGCTTCATTCCTAGACTTAGATTATTTATCCCATGTTGACCCTGCATTGACCTTTCTTTATGTATCTTTCCCATAACTTTTCTACTTTATTGTCATACTATAAAATATTTAATTTTTATTTTATGTTTAAATTTATTAAGCTATATTTATCTCAATTTTTAATTATAAACTAAAAACCTAAAAAAATAAAATAAAATAGTAAATGAAACACTAACCCTAACCACATGGTGTTACACGCCACCCACTCAATTTATAGCATGATATTAATAAAGATAATTGGTGTAATGATTAAGCATGTCGACATTTATAATTCCTAAAATAATGGTTCCTTTAATTTACTTTAACACTATAATTCCTTATTTTGATACTTCATGGATGATGTATGGTAATTTACATTGAATGCATTGTTTACCTAGATGTGCAAAAAAAATGCTATCATACAATAATATCATTGATTTGGATAAAAATATTTAGATTTTAGATTGAAATCATGCCACATTTTTTATATTTAATTATTTATTTCTTTTGTTTAACTCATTATTTGTATAGTTTCCCCCATGTAATTTAGATCTATTAACCTTTCATGAGGTGAATCATGATCTCCTAGTTATATCATCAATGTGATTCATAGACTTCAAACTATACATTCCATACGCTAATATATTTTATTTCATATAAAATTTAGAAAGGATTGAACACTATAACACATTTATAATTATCTATGTATTCAAATAATATCATAAGAATTAAATCCTCCCAATCATCTTTTTGCTCATTGCATATTTTTGTAAGCATATTCTTAAGTAATTTGTTGGATACTTATGCTTGACCATTAACTTAAGGATCATAGCTTATGATCATATGGTGAGACATCAAAAATTTTAATGTTAATAATATTAATAATATTAATATGATTAATATTTATAATAATCATAATTGTTTTAATGTTGATATGCATCAATATTAAAAACAACAACAACAACAACAACAATAATAATAATAATAATAATAATAATAATAATAATAACAACAATAACAATAACAATAACAATAATAATAACAATAATAATAACAACAACAACAACAACAATAATAATAATAATAATAATAATAATAATAATAATAATAATAATAATAATGGTTTAATTAATAATATTAATAAAACTACTAATAAACATAATAATTTGGATAAGGGAACAATAATAAGAATAATAACATCAACAATGATAATAATAAGATGCCTATTTATAATGATATAATCATTGATAAACACAACATAGATTATTATATAGACATAAATAATATAAATAATTATGGGTTTAATAATATATCAAGCATAGTAATAAATCATTATTATAAAATAAAATTAATGTTTTGTCTACTTATCAAAATCACAACATTATTTTTGACTGGGAAAACAAAATAGAGGTTAAACTTTCTAAATATATTTTAGACAAACCCTCCTTTAACTTATTAAAAAGAGGATTAGGTTTTGATATTACCCATAGGAACATACTTAAATAATATTTCATTATAGGAATAGATAGTGCCATTAAACACCTTACTTTTAACTTATTAGAAGAATTAAGACAAGATTGTGTGTTGGCATTGCACAAAACTAGACCACCTTCTTACAATATTTCTAAGGAATAATGAGGAGATATTAAATCCCTAAAAAAGTTAAAATGATATTGTGACCATAAAATATGATAAATTAAATGTTATTTTTATTTTTAAACATTGTGAATATGACTCGAATATGTTATATCATCTTTCGAATAGTGGTAGTTATAGAAAGTTTGATCGTAACCGAAATTACAACATTATTAAAAAGGTCACTAAATTTATAAAATCTTCTTCTTTTGATGATTATATTAAAAAAAATTGATTCATAATAAGGAAGTTACACCCCATATATATGGTTCTCCAAAAATCCATAAAGGTTTTCCATTAAGACCTATTATTGACATAATTTACTCTCCTACTTACAAGCTTGTAGCATTCTTAGCTAAAAAACTTATAGACCTTGTAAGTAAAACCTCCTCTTTTGTTTGAGACTCAGGTGACTTTGGGGAATTTATTAAGGCCAAAAGGTTCAAAGTAATGAGTTTTTAGTAAGCTTTGATGATGTGTCACTCTTTCCCAAGTTTCCCATCTATGAAGTGGTGGAAGTGGTCCACAATATCATGAACTTGGAAATGGCTGATCTTGTTGCTTTGTGTTTAAACTCTAATGTTTTATCCTTTAAAGGTATCATTTATGAAGAATTTGAAGGCATGGCCATGCGATATCCTCTTTATCATATGGTTTCCAGCCTCTTTAGGTAAAAATTTAAATATTCTTCTCTTAATTCATTTCCATTAAAACCTAAATGGTGAAAAAGATATATTGATGACACTAGCTCATGTTGGAAACATGGATAAGATAAATTAAAATATTTCCATTCCCACCTCAAGATCTATTTCCTAGCATAAAATTCATTAAAGAATTTGAGATAGAACACCAACTACATTTTTTATATGTTCTCTTGATAAAGAAAGACAATGGTTCATTAGCTAGGAAGGTCTATAGAAAAGGAACACATATAGACCTTTACCTGCATGCTTCCTCCTATCATAATCCTACTCAGAAATCAAGGGTCATAAAAACTCTAATCACTAGGGATTTTAAAATTTGTGATGAGGAAAACATTGATCTTGAAACCAAACATCTTTTTGATGTACCTAAATGTACCAGTAGGTTCATATAGTGTTTAAGAAACACTTCTCATTTCTAGATCCAAAAAATCCATTACATGAATTGTTGGTTGTGATATTCTCAAGATATGTTGCAGAGTAATGACCAAGCTAAGTGATTATTTCAGAAAATGAGCATGTAAATGGTTGCTGGGAGCAACCATGGTCCTAAAAAATTGTGAATATGAAAGTAATCTAAAATAAATCCAATGAATGATGCCCAAACCCTAAAGTCTAACCCTAATCTAACAAGAATATTTACAATGAAAATCTAAACTACAATGATCTAATAAAAAAGGAGCAAAAGGGAGGGTAGGGTAGAAAAAAGGTGTTTTTGATATTCAATCTAGACATTATGATAGAGCTGAAATTCCATCAAGACATGCACTAAACCAATATATCACATGAAATTATATAGGCATAGATCCTATTGTATATTAGGAAAATGTCTAGGAAAAGGTAATGCAAATAAGAAATTAGGTTCATTTTAAAGTTTTACTTCCATAGGAAAATAGATTATACACATCTTCAAGAAAATAAAAAGAGAATGAAATGAAACTAAGATATTTTAATCAACCTAGAATAATCACAAATTGACAACTCTGCATTAATGTATGCATATCTAGGATCCATATAAACAATTCAAATCTAAGTATCAAACTAGATAATTAAGAAATCATCCATGATAGCAAACACAGACAAATATTGGACAAACTTTGTAAAATTATTTGCTTGTACTACTTGTTCCAAGTTTAAAAAGTAATTTAGAATCTAAGAACTCCCCCTTTTTACAATGGACAATACCTCTTTATATATACCTTTCATGAGGTATGTCGGTCATTCCTTGTCAACATGTAATTAGAGAAGTTTCATAGATAGGTACCTCTTTAATAATGCTAATAGAACTCATGACCCTATCTAACTATGAATAACCTAACATGGCTATGCATTACATGTTTATCATGCCTTTATAAAATATAATATTCCTTTTAAAAACATTTAACAAGTTTAGTTACCAAAGGAATATTCCTTATCTAGCTTAACTTAGAGACCCACTAGCTGATGATAAGTATAGTTCAAGTGTCAAAATATCTACATGTTCTATCTATGTGTAAATTCCATGTCATTTTATTCATTAATATTTAAAATATGACCATTTATCTCCCTTGGAAATGTGTCAATATTTTATTGGTTGTAGGCCCTCTGAAAGTTTAACCTCACCTTGCACCATTAGATTTATTTTTTTGGATTAATGTGGTTCATTGAACTTGATCTAAGAAATTTAATGTTATTGGTTGGTTGCTACATTACCCATGGTTATGACACTTTTCAATCCCATATTATCTCTAATATTTGTTAAAATTTCAACATTGGTTTCACACAGTTGATCTCATTTACATAGATAAGTCATGCTCCATCAATTTTGATCTACTTAATTATGCCTCTTTTTTCAAGGGTCATTGATCATAATATGTAAACTCATACATGTCCTATTGATATTTTAAATATTCTCAATCTTTAATTTGTGGCTTATGGTTATTCCATGTTTCATCCCCACATTTGTTCTCAAAGATTTTGACTTTTTAACCTTAATCACGCACCATTAGATTTATTTGGCCTGATCACCATGCTCTCTCAGATATTGATCTAAGTAGTGGAATGATATTGGTTATTTAATATTATTTCACTAATATTGTGACACCTATCACCTTCTGACTTGTCCTAGGGATTTTAAACTTTAAATTTGCATGCATCATTTATCAAAATGTGTATGCGAGGTTGTGTACGATCTATCCTTAGAAAATGATCAAACTTTAGCTTATGGTTGGGGCTTTTATTTTAAACTTTAATCTCTCACCATTGGATCATATCACCTAGGTAAATTCATTTCATTGATTAATTAGCTTTATATGCATCACTAGATCTCAATCACCTAAGTAAACATAGACCATTGATTCTGCAGATAATTAAATAATTAAGTCATAATTCAAGTAATGTAAATAAATTAGGGTAAGGTATTAAGACTAAATTTTTTATTCATGTTAATAAACATGAATTAAAAGCTTAGGATTAAATCTTAATCTAACTTATAACATAGTGGAAAGGGACCATGTGATTATCTAAACCATTCTAATAATAAAATAGACTAAGGGGCCATAGGACATAAAGGGACCAAGTATAATATTTTTATACTAAGGTTTAGTCATGTTGAAAAACATGACTAAGCCTTAGGATAAAAGTTAAGTCAAGTCCATGGTAGAAATAATTATTCTCCTACAAATTATTCTCATGGAATTTTGTATTTAATTCAAAATGGGATCTAGGTTAAAGCATTCGACTAGATTTTTACCATGACTTAAAATAGATTCAATTTAATATTTGATAGATGAAAGGCAAGTAAAATATAAATTTAATATTAAAGCACAAAACCCTAAGCATGTTCATTTCCAAATGAGATTCCATTGAACCTAAAATATAGAAACATAGTCAACAATCATTAACAACATTAGAAGGGTAAAACCATGTTCACTTGAAAATATGTCAATTAATCCAAATGAGAACTAGGTGTGGATTATCTTCAAATAAAGATAATGTGAAAACCTACTAGTGGTATTTTGATCAAGTGAAATTTTCAATTTTAAGGTACAAAATCACAAAATTTAAAATAAGGGTCCCCATTTTTAGGAATGGGGGTATGTTCACCTCAAAAAATGGTTAATTATAGGGGAAAAATATAAATATGTTAGAATTTAGAGACTTTGGTTTAGACTAATAACTATGCTACTTATTCCACTTGATCAAGCATCATTATTTAGATCAGTTCATGGTTAGAATAAATATTTTACCTATAAAATTAGGATCAAACATCAAAACATATCCATGGTATGTGTGTGCTTTGATTCCACTTACTAATTTCCATATGATTTATAAAAAGACTTCAAAATTCATGACCTTAACCATTAACATTAGCTTATGACATATTCAGGTTCTCATTAAGAATCATGCTTTAGCTTAGGGAAGGCTTGGGAATTGCTCTACTATCATCTAAGAGTCAATAGCCTTGATAGAGATACCTTTGGTTCCACTCGAGGCCTTGCTCCACTAGTAGTCAAATGTCCATAGCCCTGATGCAGATTACCATAATCACCTTTGCTTAGAAATCTCTTAAATTTTTTAATAAGGCTCTTTTTTTTATATTTTTTAAATCATTTTTTACTCTCTAAAAAATGTTGGGAACTAGGCTAGCCAAGTTTTGGGATTTGGTCAAGTGTTTTGATATTCAAATAATAATACTTGGTTTCAAACTTTGTCCCATGCAATAATGTTTATTAAGTGCAAGAATGGCTTTGTCCTGATAATTTAAGATTTCATCTTACATATGTAATCTTTATTAAAATAAAGATTATATCAAAATAAGGCTTAAAATATCTAAGAAAAATTAAGCTATCCATTAGTATTTTCTAGTTTCTCCTAACTATAACATCAAGCTCACAATTCAACAATCTATGATCGACCAATGTTTAGAAGTCATTATTGCATTTCTAAACTGTGAAGTTCTTGAGAAATTAGGTGAAATTTGATTTGAGGGCTGTCTAAAAGGACTTATTTAGAATCAAGTAACAAATAAAATAAATCAAACATACAAAACACAAAGCAAAACAAATAGCAAAAAAAAAATATTTACAAGCACTACTTACAAACAAGGGACAAGAAAAACTAATCTAAAACCTACCTAAATTAACTCTACAAAGAACTTACCTCTAGGATCAAATATAAAGTTATTTAAACTAATATAGAACATTGAAACATGATGATTCCATTCAATGGCCTCTTGTTATGGATAGGATCACTTGTGTGTTCATGTCTTCTATGTGATGTATCTTGATTTTTCATCTTCATTCTCTACTGCCTAGATTAAAGATATGGATCTAAAACACAATCATATTATTCGAAAATACTTATATCTTATGTCAAGAGTGATAAATATTATTCATTCATAGATTGATAGTGAATTATATCATCCTTATTCAATGATGGTAGCTCAATTAGCATTCTTAGACTGATGTCTTCATTAAGTCTGGCTTGAGGTGGAGATGGACTACCAATATTTCCACAAAAACCTTCAAGTCATCTTGAAAGGCTACTTCAACATGATAAATTTAAAGGAAATGAAATTAATTTTCAACCTTACCATTTGAATCGGTTTGATTACATACTTCCAACCTTTTAATGGGGTTATATGAAAATCCATGATCTACTACACTTGTTTCATCTTCATCCTCTATGCAGAATGGCATGTCTTCTAGGGATCTCTAGAATGACATTGTTGTCTTAGAATACCTCAATTTATTTCAAAAATTCTTGGTATAAATGTTGCCACTAGTCAGATTATTTAGGGATATCCTCAATTTTAGTAATGACCTCATATAAATTGTCCTCATAGCTATCTTTTGAAGAGAGATCGGCTTGTATTTGATATTTTTCATGGGGTTGCTCATCTTAAATGGATATTAATTCTTATATATCATCTTTAGGTTCATTTTATTAGTGTAATGGAAAATAAAAAATTTATACCATGAAATATTTAGATATCCTTGCAAATCTAGATGTACTTACAACATTGTCTTGATTAAACATAGGTTCAGATGTATCTTTTTCATTTTGATATAATTTAAATACATTAAAATGATAATATAGACATATATCAGAAATATTAATTTCATGTAGGTTCTTAGATGACCTATGATTGATGTTATCATGAAACCTATTTGTAGGCCTATCAAACATTTAAAAAACATAGTTTTTGTTGGAATTTTCCCCAGTATTGCCCACTTGTTTTTACAATTGAATAAAATCAATGCCAAAATTTTGAACCACCTTAATTATGGATTCATTATCATTATTTGGTACTTCTAAGTTATTAACTTTATTTTTATTACTAGTGGTTAGAATTAAAGCTCTCTATTCCTGAAGTTGAAATTCATTTATAACATTATTCAAGAACCTCAAATTTTAGCCTAGATGGGCATGGTTTAAGGGAAATTGGTTAAAATTGGTGTTTGATTTAAGGCAAGCAAATTATTATTGACATTAGGAATGACATTCAATTCAAGGAAATTAGGATTGACATTTGGGATAACATATGCAAGCTAACTTTGAGGTTGCATTTGATCATTGATTATTATAGCTTTAGTATAAGCCAATGCTAAGGTATTTATGACTCCGACAAACCTTTTAAGAAACATAGAAGTCACCATATCCAAAAAATCCTTGTAAATATCTAAGGCTAAAGCCTCATCAGGTCTATAAAGGGCTATGGTTCTACTAAACATCTTTTGGAAACTAAGTTTAAAGGATCTAATGGTATAGGACATAAGGACTAAGGATTTTGATACATTGGTCAATGAAGTAATCATTAAAGTTAGTCCAACTAATAATGTAGTTCTTAGGTAGGTTAAGGGACCTTTCATATGTAACATCTTTGAAAGTAAATGGAAATAATCTACATGCTACACCTTCATAAACTACATTCATAGGTCGTGAATCAGCCTTAAAGTTTTTAACATGTTCTTCAATTATGATAACATTATTAGGATTGAAAGAAGGCAAATGCCTTTCAATATTTCTTACTAAGTCATGCACCTAGCTAGGCATAATGATAGAAGATCCACCTAACCATGCCATACCTTGATGAGGATCTTAATTGTGGTAGTTCTAGATTATAAAATTTATAAACCCTATTTGAAATATGATGTGTAAATCTTATCTTTACAAATAATAGTGATTAGACTTGCATATTTAAGCAAATTTTGCATAAATATGTATAAATAACCAAAAATAACAACAATCTCTAAATAAATTATCTCAAATATATTTGAAAATACTTGAATATGAATGATTTTTACATGTTTAAGTTCAAATAAATTAAGATTTGCAAAGGATATATCAATCTTTGAATAAAATAGTAATTACTAACCTTAAACTTGTTGGATTCACATATCTCAAGCTATCTTTACAATAATTACTTATGGATCTTCAAATAATATCTATCTTTGGCTAAAGGACACCTAAAAACTAGTTTGAAACCATGAATATCAGTGATATTTAAACAATTGAGCTAAGAATAACGTAAATATGAAAATAATTAACTAATCTTTGAACAAAATATACTAAAATGTGAAAAGATATTTCAAATTTACAAAGCTTTAACTTAATCCCTCCTTTTATCACCAATTTTTACCCTATTGATGCACCTAAATGTATTAGTAGGTTCATATAGTGTTTAAGAAACACTTCTCATTTTTTTATTTAAATAATCCATTACATGAATTTTTGGTTGTGATCTTCTTGAGATCTATGGTGGAGTAGAAGCCAAGCTAAATGACTACTTCACAAAATGAACATTTAAATTGTTGTTGGGAAAAACCATGGTCCTAATTTTTTTTGAAGATGAAATTAATTTAAATAAATCCAATGAATGATTTCTAAACCCTAAAGTCTAACCCTAATATAGTAATAATATTTAAAATGAAAATCTAAACTATAATGATTTGATCAAAAAGGAGAAAAAGGGAGGGTAGGTAAGATAGAAGGTGTTTATAATATTCAATGTAGACATTATGATAAAGCTTAAATTTCATCAAGACATGCACTAAAGCAATATATAACATGAAATTACATAGGTATAGACCCTACTATATATCAATAAAATTTCTAAGGAAAGGTAATGCAAATAAGAAATTAGGTTCACTTTAAAGGGTTAGTTCCATCATAAAATAAGTTTTAAACATCTTCAAGAAAATTGAAAGCTAATTAAATGAATCTAAGATCTTTCAATCAACCAAGCATAAACATAAATTTATAAATCTGCATTAAAATATGCACATATAGGATCTATTAATATAATTCAAATCTAAATATCAAACCAAATAACTAAGGATCCAATTGTGATAGAAAACACAAAGACAAATATTGGATAAACTTTGTAGAATTTCTTGATTATATTGCTTGCTCTAAGTTTACAAAGTAATGTTGGCTCTAAGAACTTCCCCCTTTCTACAATGGACAATACCTCTTCATATATAAATTTCGTGATATATTCTGACCATTCATTGTCAACATGTAATTAGACAAGTGTCATAGATAGGTATCTCTTTACCAATGTTAATAGAACTCATGACCCTATTTAACTATGACTAACCTAATATGACTATGCATTACATGTTATTCATGCCTTTATATAATAGAATATTCCTTTTTAAAATATTATACAAGATTGGTTACCAAAGGAATATTCATTATCCAACTTAACTTCAAGACCCACTACTTGATGATAAGTATAGTTCAAGTGTCAAAAGATCTACATGTTCTATCTATGTGGTAATTCCATGTCATTTTGTTCATTAGTATTTAAAATATGACCATTTGTCAACCTTAGACATGTGTCAATATTTTATTGGTTACAAGCCCTTTGAAAAATTTGCCTTGCCTCATACTATTAGATCTATTTTCTTGAATCAACATGGTTTTTTGATCTCAATCAAATAACTTAAACACTATTATCTACTTACTATGTTCCCTATAGTTATGACACTCTTCACTCCTTAATTTGCTCTGTGCTTTATTGAAATGTGAATGTTGATCTCACACTATTGATCTTTTTTGCATGGATCAATCATGCTCTATCAATATTGATATACTTAATTATGCCTCCTACTCTATGGACAATTGATCATAATGTGTATTCTCATCTACATACCATCAATCTTTAAAATATTCTCTAGCTTTAATTCTTGGCTCAGACTATTCCATGTGTCATATCCACATTCATCTTTAGGGATTTTGACTTTTTTAAATTCATCACACACTATTAGATCTATTTGGCTTGATCAATGCACTCTATAAGATCTCGATCTAAGGGGTAGAATGTTATTATCTATTCAATATTATTTCACTAAGATTGTGACACATATCACCTTCTCACTTTTCTTAGGGCTTTTAAATATTGATTTGGCATGCACCATTGATCAAAATGTGTATGCAAGGTCACATACAATAAATCCTCAAAATATGTTCATACTTTAGGCTATGGTTGAGGATCAAATTTTTAAATTTAATCTCACATTGTTAGATAATCTCTCCCAAGTAAATGTGCATCATCGATTAAGCCCTTTGAATTGTTTAATTTATATGCTCTACTAGATCTTGATCACCTGAGAAAATGTAGATCATTGATCCTATAGATAATAAAATAATTTATAACTTAGGTACTATAAATAACTTAGGGTAAAGTCTTAAAAATAAATTTCTTATTCATGTTAATAAACATGAATTAAAACCATAGGATTAAATCTTAATCTAAGTTTAGAACATAGTGAAAGGGTACCGTGTGATTAGCTAAACCATGTTAATAAGAAAATAGACCAAGGGGCCATGGGACATAAAGGTACCAAACATAATAATTTTAGACTAAGGTTTTGTCATGTTGAATAACATGACCAAGATTTAGGATAAAAATTAACCTAAGTCCATGATATAAATAATTATTCCTACACAAATTTTTCCCATGTTATTTTGATTTTAATTCAAAAAGGGATCTAGGTTAAAACATTAGACTAGGGTTTTATCACGACTTAAAATATATTTAATTTAATCTTTAACAGATGAAAGACAAGTAAAAGATCAATTTAAATTTTAAGAAAAAAATATTAAGCATGTTCATTCCCAAATGAGATTCCATTGAACCTGCAATACAAAAATATAATAACCAATCATTAGCAACATTAGAAGGGGTAAAACCTTGATAACTTGAAAATATATCAATTAATGAAAATGAGAACCATGTGTGAATGATATTCAAATAAAGATAATGTGAGAACCTACTACTAATATTCTGATGAAGTGAAATTTTTAGTTTTAATGTACAAATCTACACAATTTAAAACAAGGGTCCCCATTTTTAGGAATGGGGGTATGTTGACCTCAAGACATAGTAATAAAGTTTATAAGTTGAATGGATACTTAAATAAATAACTAAGGCTATGAAGAAATTTAAAGATAATATTGATAGAACCAAAGATAATAAGTCTTTAGTTGAGGACCTATTGCTTATCTACCTTATATTCAAAGCATTTCTAATAAACTATCTAATATTCTAAATCATCAGAACATTCACTCCACTTTACTTCCTATTAATAAGTTATGCATGATTTTAGGTACTGCCAAAGATAAGTTGGAATTGGACCTTAGGAGTGGTGCCTATAGGATTGATTGTTATTGTGGAATTTCATACATTTGGGAAATGAGTAGGTCAGTAAAAATTGGAATTGAAGAACATTCAGATAAAATCCATCTTGAAATAAAATAAAAATTGACCCTTGTGGAACACTCATTCAAGTCAAAACATGTGATCAATATTGAGGATGCTATAATTCTAATAGTTTAAGATCATTACCATAAGAAGAAAATAAGAGAAGTGATAGAGATTTTTAAAAACCCTAATAATATGAATATAGATGAAGGGATATAGTTTAGCCATGTTTGGAAATCGATAGTTTATAAATAATTAAAATAATTTGTTTGTTTTTGCTCTCTTTTGTTTTTATAAGGTAGTTGTGTTTTAATTTTTTTAAGGATTAGTTTATCTTTATCTTCTTAAGTTAGTTTTCTTGTTTTATTTTAATTAATATTTACTCATTAATATATAAATATACATATATATGTATATATATATAATAATAATATCAAGTTTTTTTTAATATGATATAAAATAAAAATAATAAAATAAATAGGATTAAAATTATAATATTAAAATATTTTTAACTAAGTTTATTATTATGACACTAATTATAAATTCTTATCTCTAATGCTTTTTAGTAACTTATTGTAATGGCTATTTTGTTCCATTTTTGGAAACTTTTTTCAACAATAGTTTTTCCCTTTAGGTTTTAAGAAACAAGGTAATTTTGTTCTCACATAATATTTTTGCCTAATGAAGGATCATATTCATGGATCCGAAATGTGTCGATCTTCAAAACCAGACACAATTTTTACGAGAAAAGATTAATCATTATTTTATGGATTATTTAAGAATGAAGTCTTTGAACATATTTTCTTGTTAGGTTCTTGATAATATTATTGAGAAATATGTTCCTCATTCAGTGACTAACTTCATGGGACATCCAAACCTAGTTATGATGCTCTCATGCAATAATTTGGTTGTGTCTCTATCATTGTAGATTGATGTCATATTAGATTCTACCCATTTCATGATGTAATAATCATAGTTATTATATATATAGCATGACTACATTTTCTTTGTAGATTGATAGGTCCTACACAGTAAATTCCCCATTGCTAAAATCATTTTACTACTAGCATTTCATCTCTTTGATTTAGCCTTCTTATTATTTGACAAATATCACAGTGTTTTGTGACTCTGTGCACATATTGGAATAAAGTATACCATCATAGACACTTTGTAACATACTACTTATAGTATATTATCCTACAAAGTGTCTCTTGCAACCCCTAGATGTGTTTCGTATATTAATTTTGATAACTCATGGTATAGAGATACTTTATGAAACATGTTATCTTTACCCATATTTTTCATAATCTCATGGATAATAATGAACGGTATGACACTTGTGACTTACTTATTTTTATCTTTCTCAGCATACTACTCTAGAAACACTCCTTGTTCTAATAAATTGGGTATTCACTCCATATTATCTAGAATCACAAATACTCTAAATAATTTCACATCTGATGACTAATATTTTAGTTCTCCTAACTCCTCACCATTTCTTATATAACTAATATTATCTAGTCTAATATTTTATCTTCTTGGTTTCACAATGATCTTAAAATGAAATTCCTAGAATAACATTAACCCCATGGATATACTTCCCCCTAGCATAGGCTTATTCAATATATATCACATAACTTGGTGATATGTAAATAATTTAAATGGTGTTGCTATAAGATAATGCCTAAATATTTTAAGCACAAACGCCATGGTCAGGGATTCTTAGTATGTTGTAGTGTAATTATTTTATGTTGCTAATAATTTTATGCTTTCAAATTAAATGGGGTGATCCAAGCCTACATCACCTTGCTAATCAAATATAAATCCTATTGTGGTTCCTAAAGAATTTACATCCACATGAAATGGATTTATCTAATTGTGGAACACCAATATTTGGTCTCTTACCAATATGTACTTTAGATCCATAAAATATGCCTAACACTCGATAGTCTAGTCAAAATTTTACATCTTTGTGCAATAATATCTCCACTGACATAGATATAGATTCATAAAATTTGATGAAATTTTGGTAATACCATGTATTTATAAGGAATTATTTCACTTTATTATAGCTTTGAGGAGGTGGTATGCTCACAATGATTATTATTTTATCTTGGTAAACCAAAATAACATCATCACACACTACATGACCAAAAAAACACCAAATGGTATAAATAACATATACTTTTTCAAATTAAAAGTGATGTACATATATAAAAATCATTATAAGATAAACCACAACTTAGATATGTGTTATTTTAATAGATAAAATACAACCTAATCATCAAGATAGACTTTCAAGAAATCATGGATAAAATCTTTGAATGTAGTGACCAAAACTCTAAAGAAAATAATAGGAGCATTCTTAAAACCAAAATGCATTACCTTGTATGTGAAAGAGACCCATCCATTACAAAGGTAGTTTTAGACTGATCTTTAGTTGTGATTGATATCCATTGATATCCATTGAATCCATTTGTGAAAGACTAGACTTCATTCCCTACATCTGACTCTAGAGCTTCATCTATAAATGGAATTAGAAATGGGTCATTTATTTAGGAATCATTCAATGCCATTTAATCCCCAAACACTTTTGTCTGTATATATGTTTTAGGTTGTACCACCATTAAACTTACCATTCTTCTTTTTTTATTGGATAAATAATCCATGCTTCTTGCATGCAGTTGATTTCAAATGTAAATTTGAGCTTCTTATTTAATTTTAGCATGTATGGGAAATTATTAATAGGTCATGAATACTCTTTTCGTTATATGTGCATCTCTCCAAAATAATCATCTAAACCATTGAATTTTGATTTTTTTTTTGGGAACACATTGATAATATCACAATAATATAGGTCTTCTAATATATTTTTTTGTGTCTAATAGTCACCCAAATTTGTAATCTTAGATTCATAATTAGTGCCAATGTTCTATACCAATTTGTCTTATATTTATTTATATATTTTATGAGACCCACTTGGCATAGCGTTTTGTAGTGTTTTCTATCCTTCTTATTCCTAAATTTTTAAATTTCATAGTTGTGTATCTTTAGTTTGTATTACACTTTTATCTTTTAGTTCCTATTCCTCTCACTCAAGTTAAAATAAATCCTTAAAATCTAAGTATTAATCATTGTTAGTGGATTTTTTATATTCTCTATTGTCCATGATCTTATTTCATAGTTCACTAAAAAACTTATCTTTTTACTTACTAGCCTTGTAATTTTTGAGAGTAGTGTTTAAGTCTATAATTTATTCTTCATATGAAGATCAGTCCTACATATAGCTTAGATCTTATTCTCAACACATGAAATATAAATATATTTAATTTATATAGATATTAATACACCATGGCACTACCATCTTCAAAGACAAAGGTTTAAATAAAATCATGTTGGAATTATGGCCAAGTCTTAGTTTATTTCTTACATTCCTAATGAATGTACCAAGTTGTTAGAAGAGGTGTTAGGTCATATCTTAAAACATATACCTAGTAATTAGTTTCTACACCTTGAAAATACCATACATTAATAGATTTATGAATATAGATTATAAGATACTACCCTGCTAGGAAAAATGGCCACTAGATTGTGATAGTATGTGTTATTTAAAATTGATCTCATAATAATTAGTAGACATCATCCTAGTGTAACTAATTTAACCTATGTACTAACCACCATGTCATAGAAACACATATTAGTAAATAATTAAACACATTGACTTGTTGGTATATGTTTGTAACATGTTTTTACAATCTATAAATAAATTATCTAGAAGTTCTTGGTTATAAATTATTGAGATAATTATCACTCTATAATGAAAACCATTTCTATTAATCACACTTCATGATATATTCTTACCTAATTTGTCATATGAATATTTAAATCATTGTTTACTGAGGACAAAATATAATACTTTCTTGAGTTAGTTTAGTGTAATCCATGTTTGTCTCACCCACTTGATATAAAAAATCAACATTGAACCTTGTTGGTGATCACATAGATGAATACCTACATTCCATTATATGGAACTATGGAGATTGTTATTTCTTAATTATAGTGTAGAGGAAAGTTACTATGGTTTATGTAACTACCATAATGGTTTAGTCTCTAGATGAAAAATGTTGAACTATCTCTCTTATAGTGTGTTCTAATTAAACTATGTGCTAACCTTAAACTAGTTATTGTCCCCATAAGAATAAGGTGAGTTATGATATTTATGAATGATGTATGTATTATTTTCAAGATTATTTAGGGGTATGATGATACATTTTTCCCCTTGGTGTGTCTTTAGCTGATTATGCATTGTCTTCATATCTAGGACTTTGAATTCACCTTTTAGACTTAAATCAACAACTTTGATTTCTACATCCTCTAATATGCAATAGGTTCTACCCTTCTATATTCTATAAGACTCAATGTAACTATTATATAACTAATATAAGGTGATCCAATGTCTTCCCATGTGGATCTATGGATCATATTTATTATAATTCCAAATTCAAATGTAACATTTTAAATTTCATACCCTGCCAATTCTGTCACATTCTATCCCATTGTCCAAAATCTACATTAGTATTAGTTAGGTAAGTGAACTAATGATTAATAGTTTCTAATTTTTATGTTATATTTAGACAATTATGTTGTAAAGTTGATAGATTTACTATTTAATTTCATGATCAAGTATGATTAGATGATAATCTTGTGTGTATTTGGATACACACACACACACACACACACACACACACACACACACACACACACACACACACACACACACACACACACACACACACACACACACACACACACACACACACACACACACTGACCCACCCACACACCCACACACAGACACACACACACACACACACACACACACACACACACACACACACACACACACACACACACACACACACACCCACCCACCCACCCATACACACAAACACACACACACACACACACACACACACACACACACACACACACACACACACACACACACACACACACACACACACACACACGACTATGTGTAATATAAGGCCATATTGTATACCATGGTGATTTAGCTGAGCCTTAGAGACTTATTTACTATTGAACATTTACATAGTTGTAGAAAGATAAAAAATTTAGATGATATCAAATGGTGTTGACATACATTGGAAAGTGACTCCTCATTTGATGATGTTTGTTTGGTTAATAAATTAGATTGTTGATAAAACTTGAATAGGTTTTATACACTAAAACTTAATTTCATGTGTGCATTATATTTATAAGGATTCTACTAAAAACTATAGGACAATATGGTAGAATGTGCATATGATATTCATGGGAGTGAATAGGACATTTATAATAGTTAAAATATAATCTTTACCTGATTATAGAATTATCAAAATAGGTAATAAATATTTAAAGCTGATTTGAAATTAAACAAGAGGAATAATATCCTATCTCATATTAATAAGTAATCCTTGGGTATGTATAAATGATCCATTTAGTGTTCCATTAGATTTAATAGATGAATTTTATAATTTTGAAATGAAATGAAAGGTGTGAAATTATTTTGAGATGAAGGTAATGTATTTATCACTTGGATATTTATAATCTAGGTATATGGTTATGCTTGTATTTTAGAATTTTGAATACTATTAATTGATAAGAACATGAAATCCTTATATATGTCAATAATAGTTGATTTATGGTAAAATAAGATGATTTATTTGTATTATATGAATGTTTTGACTTTTTACTGAATTGAATAATTAAATATCTATCTAAATTTGATGGTTTGTTATATTCTACAAATCTATACATATTATATTTTGAAATTTCTTTATGAGAATTTACCATGTATGCTTTAGTTGATATTAAGGATAGATATATGATATTATGGTCATGTAATGCATATATCTATCATTTGGTATCATATGATAAATTTAGATTCATTAGAAAAGAAAGTGTGTGTATGGAATTGACTAAGATCCATGAGAGATTTGTATTATATAATTAAAAATTAGACCAGAGTAATTTTATAGTTAAGGCATTTTCATTCCATTATACTTTCTAGTTTACACATGTATGTGTGATGTCATATTAGATACAAGATTATTTTCCATGGTCTATGTGACTTCTTCATGTATTGGTGATTATATAACACACATTTTATAGATGTATTCCTATTATTTTCACTAATTTTATTTTCCCCTCCATAAATGGAAGGCCCTCTCCTAGTGGGGAGGTGTGATAGAGACTGACAGTTTATGTTTGGAGTAAAATCACCTTAAAGATGCTTTCTCTCTCTTTGATTAATCAACCATATTATAATCTTACTCATGGATATTTTTACTTATTATTGAGTTGTCTTATGAGTCTCAGATATATCATTGTGTATCCTATCATGTGTATTTTAACATTCAGTGATGAAATGTAAAAAAATGTACATTTTGATTTATGATTATTTAATATAGTAGTGGTTGTATATATTATAAATAATTATACATATTGTAAACATCATATGTTTTATATTTTTGTATATCTATAAATGTGGATTATTTTAGTGTAATATCCACTCTACTATGCATTATATGAGGAATCCTATCTTTTAGTTTGTTCTACACTATTTGAAAACTAAGTTGATTGCATCATAACCAATGGGTTAATCATATTTTCTATAATTATTATTATAGATGCATTTAGTATTCAACCATTGAAATATAATGATAATTACTAAACATAAATATGAGATAATTATTTGTAAAAAAATATGTAACTTATAATGTAACCTAGTGGGGTTCAAATAAATTTGATGTTGATTTGAAATTTAATATCCCATGGTCTTCTTGTTTTTACATACTGTACCACCTTATCAGTTCATTTTGGCCACTTTTTGGATATTCTAGCATATTTTTTAGAATATTTGTAAGTTTCTATAATATATCTTCATTACATAGAGTACTTACCAATTTAAGTAAGTCTATTAGATTAGTAACTAGTCCATCATGTGTCTTAATGTGTATAATTTTACCATATATGTGTGCATCAATGAATGAAACATCACTTTCAAATTTAGTCTAATGTTGAATATTTTTAATAATTACACTACCTAATGCATCAAACTCTTTCCCTTATATGATCAAGATATTTGTCATGTTGCACATTTCTAATTTTTTGACCTTAAGGAATCTATAAGGGTGTAAATCTTTGCTACGTGTGTTTATGTTGGGTGAATGCTTTCATGAACATAGGATATATTGGGAATGAATTCACCATATTTACATTTCACATCAATTTTTATTTTATTTTATTTTGTAATGCAAGGAAGTATTATATGTGATGTTACCTTAGAACAATATGATGTACATAGTATAACCATCTATGTAGATTTGTTGAATAGTTTTGTGTGAAGTGATTATATTCTCCAAATAGATAATAGATAATTAGTTTGTGATCCTATCTCTCATTTTAACTATGATTACCTCCTTAGTATCCACCTTGGTACCCACCTCTATATCTTTTTTATCTTTGCTAAAAACCTAAACCTTGGTATTGTTGACCACCATATCCTCCTTGTCATTGTGGTGATCCCCATACCTATTTTTTTGTCCATCATATCCCCCATATGGATATTGAGGATAAAATTGGGGACATCATGTCTTTTTTTATTATATCAACATTGTGTTCCATGGTTGTTAATACTACAAATATGGTAGAGTCCATCCAATCTTGTATTATTAATACTACAATTTGTAACTTGATAGGCTATGAAGATGATAAGTGAGGCTGGAAATAATCCAAGATTAGTTTGAGTTACATTTTTAATATCTACATCTAGGCTTGGGACCCTTGGTTTCACAATAGCTATCTATTTATCTATTACTATGAAGGCATTCTTGGTGATGTCTTATATAAGTTGTTGGAGGGATCTAAAATTTTATAATCATTTTTGGATGACTTAATGAAATCAAAATGTAGAATATTATATT
This sequence comes from Torreya grandis, assembly GCA_037957365.1. Taxonomy (NCBI): domain Eukaryota; kingdom Viridiplantae; phylum Streptophyta; class Pinopsida; order Cupressales; family Taxaceae; genus Torreya; species Torreya grandis. Next base: position 2,180,682 of record JARHVA010000908.1, on the reverse strand, counting down.
GTTGGGTGTACTATTTTAAGAGATGACATTCCATAGTTGTATTCCATACTACATTGCATATCTCACATAATTCTATTTCAAATTTTGGGTAGTCATTCCTATGGTGTCCTTCCTTTTTAATTTCCGTACACTATATTTCTAGTTAGGTCCTATTAATTTCATGTAGCTCATCCATATTATATAAAAATTCACATATATTTACATCACTTTTTGTAGTAGGATGCAAAGTTTCCCCATAACCCTCTATCTAATTCACTTAGAGTGCAATTTCTCAAGCATACTATTGGAAAGAGAAATGATTTTTTATAATGGACAACCTAATCTAAGGTTTCAAGGCTTCTAAGAACCACGTGACTTTATCCATATCATGAAATAAAAATTCTACTCAATTCATCAAATCATGGAATCTACAATCATAGTCCCATATTGATTCACATTATTTTTGGTAAATCTCTTTCTTGCTTATATTATTTGAATCACACACTTATTTGATTTTAATTCTCCTATCAACTAATATTTAACTTGTTTCAGACTCACATTGGTATAATCCATTTTGTACATGAATTCCATAGCTTTACATATTAGGGTTCCTATGATCTCACACTTGTTTACATCATCTTTAGTTTCACCTTTAACCTACCATTTCATCTTTTAGGTTAAAAATTATTGTTCAAGGTTAATATACCCGTCATATAGTTCTAAAGTGAAAAATATCTTATAGTGAGAGCCATGTTTTCTACACTTGTACCTAAAACCACTATGTATTATGGACTATACTTTACTAATGTCTCAAAAATTATTTTGATCTAATACTTAATCTTAATCAATTTCTTATTATCTAATGTTTTCTTAGTGTCTTCACTAAATTTTCTAAATTGATTTGTGAAACTATCAAATCACTTATTATACCTACTAGGTTCTTCTATTTGTCTTATTATTTTTGTTAATAAATTAGGCACAGGGGATGCATACCCTTAAAAGAATTATCTTTATCTACAATTATTGACTCATTTGAATTTTTACCTAATTTAATATTATTATTCATCATAAATTTTTCAAAAAATTATTCCTTGTCTTCTCCAAAAAATAATCCCTTGTAACTATGATCTAAAATCTAACTTCTAACTGATCTAACTAATCCTATGCACTCTTACCATTGTCTTCCATCTCTTCTAAATCCATTTATTAATATTTGTCCATTCTTGTGCTCTCATATACACCTTCTCCTCCTTTGTGCCCTCTCATTTATTTGTCTCCATAATCCTCATAGTCTCTAACTGCTCTTTGAGTTCCCATTTATATTTTAAACTCTTTACTCTAATCCTACTATTAGATACATTGGGATTGTTTTATTTATTCTACTTCCTCTATTGTAGTAGGTCTTGTTGTAGACCTAGAATTCTCTTCTCATTATATATCTATATGTCCTATATCTTTTGGTTTTAGGTTCAAGTTTCTCCTCTTAATTATTCATAATTCACTTTATATTCACACACACCCTCATAATACTTGACACAACTACTCCATGTTATCCAAGACAGGCACCATGGCCTTTTCCACAACCAACATTTTAAGTAGAGTATGTAGTCACTACAATTTTTTTCCTTTAATATGCTTCACAAATAAATATTTCATAGCTTCAAACATGATATACCCTTTCACAACAAACTCAATGATATATATTTTAGTTATAGTATTTATCCAATGATTTATTGTTCACATCCAATGAGTGTACATATTTTTCAAATTTTATATATTTTCCCCATTTTAAACAAATCGATTTGTCACTCTCATCATAAAGTAGTAGTATTCAGTTATTGACAAAAATACAACTGTCAACCTAGGAAGTTTTCACCAAAATATTATTTATATTTTCCATGTATGGGATTAGTTATAGTCTCTCTCATAGAGCTTCCTATTCTATTTTCTCCTCTTCTGAGAATTTAAGAAATATCTCATCAAGACATCATCCAAAATCTCTATGTTTCTTTATCCATCTCAATATGTTTCAAAATTCCACATTCAATACAACATCATTAGAAGAGGTTCCTCAGAAACCCATTAGAATGTGTTAATGTTTATTTTTATGTGAAGTGGACTATAGTTTCAAATTTTAGATAAAACTAGGGAACAAGTTGATTATTCATTTGGATCAAATTTAAGGATTATCTAATTAAACACATACTGAACTATAAATAACATTCATTATTATTATTATTATTATTATTATTATTATTATTATTATTATTATTATTATAATATAATTAATCAAACTCCCACATAAAATAATTAAATTTCACATGAAATAATCACACAAGACATTCAAATAAACATGAATTGATCTCTATAGTAATCTCAAAGTAATTGAAATTATTTTATTTTACATATAATAATTGTTTAAAGACTTGAAATGTTCTATCACTTCAATTTATAACATTACATTTATTCCTCTGAAAGACTATTTTCATATTCTTATATAGTATTTTGGTATACATACATAGATTGAATACATACAAATTTATATATGTTACACAAAATGTTATATATCACACACTTATCATGAATTGATACTATAATTTGACAATCCTAGGTCTAATACCACACACGTGAAAATTAAAATCCATGAATAATGTTTTCTAATGGATTGATTATTTGAGAAATTCTCCCCACATTACTCTAGTAAAACATATGGCTGATTAGTCTAGAAGGACAACTTCTATGAGTTTGAAAACTATTATAACATAATTTATAGGAAAATAAATCATAAATAAAAATCAAATCATAAAATAAAGGGATTAAAAACAAGTTTGGACTCACAAATATTTTTTAACCTAATTTTGATATAAAAAAATAAACTATATTTTATTATGTAGGTGTAAAACTAGAGAATAATAAAATGTTAAAAATGTATAATATTTAACTATTTTTGTTTTGACAAATATTAATTATAGAAAGTTAAAATTTTTGGAAACTAATAAGAAGAGATATAATTAACTTTGCACATATATTTATATTAATTTTTCTAATTATCTAAAAGAGGAAATCATAAGAAGAGGTGACTCTGCAAGCTTAGAATTAGGAACAAAATTAGAAGCAAAATTTGGACCAGTCCATTATAAGTTCACTATAATAATATGTTTTTGAGTATGTTGACTGGGGAATTATCCTAATTGACTATTATATGTGGATGATAAGAAAATATAGAGAAAGTATAATTCTATAAATGATATATTATATAAAAAAAGAGTACATTTTTGGAAATAAACTCTATAAGTGTATAATAACATAGTGTACTCAAATTTGTTTACAATGGACTTATCCTAGTTGATTTTAATTAAAATTAAATCATTACATCTATTGTGTCTATGTCTATTGATAAATCTAAGATATCATGAGTTGTGTTATGCCACACGTAATTGTTTTTGTCTTCTCTTTCCTTGTGAATCCTAAGGCCCCTTCGATAACTTAAAAACCATAAAAAAATAAACATGTGTGATGGGATAAGATAGTCTCAATCACCCCATTGATGACTAATTATTACCTATGTATCCAATACTCTAATTAGGGGAATCAATCCCACTAGTTCTCTCACCTAGAGTGAATGTTTAATTGTGTTCCTTTGACTATATTTATGCAACTAGAAAGTGGCTTTGATAATCGACAATTATGGCTCTTAAATTTATTTATAAGACTCTTGACTTGTCTGATGGTTGTTATTAGTTAGTGATCATGAATTTAAAATTAATAAGGTAGATTTTCTCATTTTTCATAAGTGTAAAATATTGAACCAAGTGAATAGTAAGTGAGGATAATTAATGACCTTTAATGTGTACATATAGGCAAACCTTTTTATAATTTCCTTTAAATGATCATGTGAAATTTAAAGGAATACCCAAAAGGATGTTGTGAATTTTGGAATCTAGTCATTATTTGGTGTTGGTCAAGGCCACTATAGGTTGATAGAGTGTAATGTGCTCATATAGTCTTAGTCCAGACTTGTCTAGAAGGATCTACAAGAGCTATCCTAAATTGGAGATAGTTTAAAGGTGATTTTATATAGCTTAAACTATTGACATGGAAGTTATGTGTAATAGTAATGAAATACAAAGGATCAAATCCATGTATATATAAATGGCTTAAAGGAATGTCAAATAATATCCATATATTTTTCATAAGCGTATGGTTTAGGATGTGTAAATAATCAACATTGTGAAGTCACTATGACTAGATTTATGTTTCTACACTTAGGTCTTGGGATGATGAGGATCATTTAGAGGGATAAGGGAAACATGATCCCATTATTAATTAATATTTTTATTATTATAAACAATTATTAAATATATATACAATATTATATTTAATTTTTCAAATTATATTTACATATTTAATTTATGATATGATGTTATTTTTTTAATTACTTATGTATTAGACCTTGTTAATTAATATGTGGATGCAAATGTGTAAAAATGTCATTTAAGCACATGCTTTTATAATAAATAAAAAATGGTCATATGGGGTGTGTAAATTCTTTGACAAACCACTTTAAAATAATAATTATATATTATATTCATCTAAGTAAATATTAGAAACTATTTATTGCATCTATCCCATGACAATTTTCAATGGTTTCTTTCCATTTTCTTATTATGTAATGTTAGTTACACCATTAATTGATCTTTAACTACTTATTTTATATTTGGTACTAAAAATTATGTTGGAGAAGATGTTGCATTATTCTTATTTTTACTTTATCTATATTTATGATATGCAATTAAAAAATATTGGAAAGTGAAGGAGATAGTAATATCAATGCTATCAAAATTGCTTCTATTTGTTGTAACCATGATTATCCCAATGTGAAATTTCCTTTTGAAATATCCTTTGGCACATATAATAATGTATCTACTATATTAGGACCAAGATAAATTGGTATAATAACATGACCCATGTCATTCTCATAAATATGTGTATGATGTAATTCTTGGTCAATGTATCTCAAGACATTAATAAATCTAATTATACATATATTGCATTTTGTTTGTCATTTACAATAATTCATTATCTATATTCACCTCTAATAAGGGATACAATTTCCATTGGTACCTTAATAGAAATGTCATGGTAAATATCAATCCTTGTAGAATGTGAACTTGTAGAATATCTCTCCTAGTGATATCTTCCATAAAAGCTTGAGAAACCATTAGATCTTTTAGAGTAATGTCCAAGGATATATCAAATTTATTGGACTGATTATTACCATAACATGGAGAATGGGACCTTTTTGACTATTGTATACTAATATGGTTTTATAAACCCTAATAGGATATAAAATAGTAGAATAATTTAGATTGATAAAGATGGCATTCATGCATACATCTAAATATAAAACACTAAAATTGATTTCATTAATTTAACAAGTGGAGAATTTTATATATATTAATTAAAATAAATTTATAATTACTTTTATTTTATGTTTAACCATATGATTTTTATTATATTCTAGTAATGGAAAATAGACTAATACATACATGTGATTTGTTCAATTCAAGAACTATGTTTCTATTTACGTAGGGTTAGTTCTATTATATCTAGGTCAATATGAATTATTAATATTAACATGTGTTATTCAGTAGTTACCTATGTCTAAAAGAGGGTATATTACCATATGGTCACCTTTTAATATCTCTAAAATTTCTTTATGTGCAATGTTTAACCCTTAGGATGAGTGATTCCAAAAATTAGCTTCCTCGACCTTGAAACTCTAGGTGTGCTTGTGGGGGTTTTAAACTTATAAAAATTAGGAAATTATAATGGGATGAGATAGTACCAATCAACATTATTTGAATATTTAACACTACCTACATATTTTATACTTACAAGAAGGATATCAAGCCATACATAGTTATCCTAACTAGTGTGAGCATGTAACTATGTTCCTTCACTATCTGTATGCAACTAATTATTTGGATTTAATACTTGAAATTTTTACTTTGGCTTGGATTTTTTATGTTTTATAATTTATTGTGATTATTCATAGTGATATATTATTAATTTTATAAGAATAGACAACATTTTATCAATAGAAAAAAATGTATAGATGATGTCAATACTAAAACCTGGTCTTTAGTACTTGATAATGATAATATCAACAAAAATTGAAAATTTATTAATTTATCACACAAAAAAGGTCCTAATATAACATTATCTCACAGTTTAATTTTATCTTATGATTCAACCCTTTTTTTATGTTGTTAAAAACCTATAGTAATCTCATTGTTTATTTCAAACTTGTTAAATATACTATACAGAGATATTCAAACTCTCAATTTAGATGGAACTTTGTAACCCATTCGATTAATAAAATGGACTATTGAAGATTCTCTATGATAGACTTATAGTGTTTATATGCTTTTTTATATGTGTATTAGTGGGATGAATCTTACCTTGACATGTCATTGCCACACCTATATGTTAATGAGTTATCTTATGTAGTTTATATGAAGTGTCAAAGGTTGGTGATCAGATTTAAAGTGTAACCTAGTTGGAAGTGTCTCAAATCAGACCTCTCACCCACAACCTAAAAGTTAAATTCACTCAGCATGACCTCCATGTAAAACACTGTTGCATAGGAAGCCTTAGAAATAGTCTTTTAGTCCATGCTTAGTTCATTAGTGTTGTAGGAGTACAAGATTGAGTGGATGAATAATGTAGGTGCATCACCATAAATAATATAGGTTTTCCATTTAAATTATCTTTATAAATATTTTCACTCCAAAATCAAAGTAGATTTTAGTAAACTAAGCATCAATGTTGATACATTAGTGTATCTAGCCTCATAATATAGAGGTTTGGTCTAGTTATAGGTTCCCCACAACTTGTAGACCAATCTATTGTAAGTCAAAGTTTTAAGGAGAACTAATAAATATACTTCACATGGTGTAACTTAGGGTTCTAATAGTTTTGTCATGCCTGGTGGGATGAGATTTAGACGTTGGAGCATTCAAATCAGAATTTTGGTCCTCACAAGTAGTTTCAAGCATTCATATTGTCATAATCTTTGAGGTAAAAATGATTATTTATTCATAGTTCATTGATTTTAAATTGCATTTGGTGAACTATGAAAAATTATGGGGAAGATTATCATCATTAACTACCTTATTAATAACCCTATGATCCATCCTCATTCCTTTATGATCCCTATCCATTTCATTATGACCCCTATCAGTCATTCATTCACCTTGATCAAAAATATGAAAGCCATTATCAGGCCTATGATCCTTTTTAATACCAAGGACACTAATCTAACCCTACTTTTGAACCTCATTCACCTCCTTGGTAGTCTATATATCAATATAATAAGTCATGGTGATGTCATGACATTCCTAATTATCTCAACTAAGTTCTAAAACAATTGATATCAAGATTTAAACAAAACTTATTTGGCTATGAAAAACACATGGTGAGCATTGACACATAAAAGAGCTATTGACATGAACTTACTAAGAATGAGATTAAGAGCATATGAGCTTCATTGTAACAAGCTAAGGAAGAGTGGTTATCTTTCATAAGACAAGGCCATTCAAAAGTCAATGGTGATATATTGGACATAGGTAGTTTAAATTAAAGATAAGGTTGTAGTCCATGAGAAACAACAAGTTAACCATAACCAATAGAATGTTCCCTCCTTCATTCCACATTATTTCTCCATTAAATTACCTTTTTCTTATTGATAATTTTAAATAAATGTGTGCCATATCCTTCAAAATTCCTCTCAAACCTTACTAACTTTTCCTACTTTGAAGTCTGTCTAAGAGAGACCTCAAAAATACAAACAATGTGTTTTAAGGAGACTGAGTTATGTGTTTAATAGTAGATGATATAAGGTCCTTCATATTCTAATTAGTATGGAGATATTTACAATTATATGGTGTTTTAATTTGAGGCTCACCTTGATAAACAAGTTGATCTTGCAAACCAACATCTACATTAGTCAATAAAAACTGCAAAAATAACACAATCTCAATAGGAATTTTCTCCACTCATAACCGTGGTTCTAACAAGTGCAAAAAAAAAAGTCCCTAACGCCAAGTTTATGACTTGAAAACAAATTAAATAGTCAAGGGAAAGAGAAGAGTCTCCAAGCATAATCCCAAGTGTTGAAGTCAAGGACAAGCTTAAAATCATTCAGTCCTCTCCCCTCCCTCCTCAAGATACCAATGACTTCCCCTCATGGAAGTCTATTCAAGATAATATTTATAAGAGAGAGGAAGTGATGGTTATCAAATTTGATAATTCTAAAGAATATGATGAATAATATATGGCAACACCATTAGATTTTCCTTACCTTCTTGAGAATTTCTAAGGGTCCACCATGCTAATCCTTGAGAAAGATCCTCTCTTTTATGAGATAAATTAAGAATATTTATTTGAGGTGATATAATATATGAGAAATTTTAGTGAGTAAGAGGAAGACATTATCATTGGGATATGCCTTTGAAAGGATAGGCATTATTCATTCTTTCATAATGTAAAAATAGTAAGAGTTTCAAGAGGTTATTAGAATGCAAGATGAGACAAAATAAAAAAAAATTAGTTGAGCAAGAAAAATACGGTTTCCATGAACTCCTTGGTCATATGGTATCTACCACTTATCATGATAGCTCATAAGAACTTGTACTAGTTACAATAAACAAGTGCATACCAACCATTGAAGATGAGGAAGAAGTTGACTTTGAGAGCATGCTAAATCATCAAGTTATTATTGATAATGCATGAATTTCAAGTGACCAACTAGAGATATCAAAGGATGATTTGTAGCCACATGAAAATGATCAATAAAGTGACATTTTAATTTTTCATGTGCATTCATTTTAAGTTTTCATATGCATTTTCGTACACCTTCTACTATTTAAATTAAAGAAAGTCCAATCACACTTGATCTTGGTGAGAACCAATCAATTGACTTGTTTGATATCATCAATTCCAGTTACTCTTTACTTGAAGGTGATTCATTTTAGGTTGAGAGAATTATTTCCATCAATAAAAAATGATTAAAATCTCTAAGAACACCATTCTAATAAGTTATCTTATGAGAATATGCCTTGTTTGATCTTTTCAAGAATGTTTATTAACTCCTCACTCCATCTTTAGATGTTTCTTCACTCTTGGAAGTTGGAAATGAACAAAAATTTATTTAAGAAGTAATTAAACCTGATGCATATTTATTATAATCCATATTTACAACCATACCACAAGATCCACCTCAAGTTGTCCAACATGACCATCAAGAGTTCATGACTGAGGAATAATTGATATTATTGATTAAAGAAAGATAGATATGGGAGGAGTATGATTGGGTGTTGGAATCACATGTATAATTCATGCACTTGAAAGTGGAATTAGAAGGCCCAAATACTTCCCTAAGAGGCCATGAATGTGATAATGCTCTTAGATATAAGAAGGAGCTATCAAGATGTGTCAATCATACTTTATGGTGCCATATTGGTCCATCAAGTTTTCCATTTCACTTTGGAGGAAATTTCTTGACCTCAAGTTAATTATTTTAGTTAATTTTGTTATTTTAATAAATGGTTATCACAAGTAGTAGTTTGATGCCTTGTTATTTTATTTGTCTTGTTTTGTGATTTTTCTTAGGCTAGGTGTGTTTCTTAGATTAGTTATATTCATTTTACTATTTATATTGAGTCTTGTTGTTTGTTACAATCATAAGAGATGTCACAAGGTAAAATATATATTTGGCAGTCTAGGGTAGTAATTAAAACCATGTTTTTATGTTTCACGCTATCATTTTATTAAAAATTTAGAGGGTTCTCTTGACCATCAGGCTGGTCAACCCTTGTGAGTAAGCAAAAATGTTATCAATTTGGCCTACCAAGGCCAAATTCCAACACCTAAAACTAAAAAAATTTCATGGAATATACTTAAGCCTCTACATGGTGCTATCCTAAGTCATGATGTCTCTTATTTGCTTCTTAAAGTCATTGAAACACTCTTAGAGGTGTCATTGAGTCTGTTTATGATTAGTATTTGTCTTATATGTCTTGGGTATTTAAGTGATGTGCTTGATCATCTTGGTGTCATTGACTATAATTTTAATGGATTAGGTATTAGTGTTTTCATTATAATACCTCTTTTCAAATAGTATTAAGTGCCACTGTGCTGTTTGAGAATGTTTGAAGTTCTTTGACAAATAATTCAAGTGGTCTTGTGATCTAAAGTGCCTTGATGGGGATTTATGAGAGGTGAAAGATGATAATTTAATATGAGTTTATTTTATATATTAAATTTATGTGTATTTACATGTGCTTTGAAGTGTGATCAAATACATAAAAGGATATTTAAAACCTTTTAGAAGGCTATAACATACCCTCTATGACATTTAGTGGCAAATCTCCTTTGTGAAGCTATGTGTATATTACCTAAAAGAGAAGTTTTAGGTCTTTAAATGATAAATTTTGATTAAAAAATCTAATAAATAATTCATAATACCTTTAATCACCTTCATATTCATGTCATTTCTTTAAGTCAAATGTCTTAGGCTTTGGAAGTATCTCCTCATGCAAGTCAAAAGCATTGTTTGGCATCTAAAGAGTTCCCATATGTGAAATATACCCCATTTTTATCCCAAAAGACTTATTACTTGTTATAATATCCCTATTGACTCATAATATTCCTCATGTCACCATACATTAGTGGTTTAAAGCTTAAAGTTTGGAATGAATGCAAAAGAAAGGGTATTTTCTTGTGTTTCATGTAGAAAACATAGATTTGTACAAACTTTTACATATAATAGAAGTAAATAATTTGAATATGGAGTCATGATAGTTAATTACAAGAATATTCATGGAAAAATTATCTCAAACAAGCTCAAAATTGATCCTCAAATACCACCTAGTTTCTTTATAGCTTGAGAAAGCCTTTTAGGTTTTTAGATGGTGTGGCCATGAGAGAGAATATCAAGATATAAAATATTAGGAAAAGGAAGGGACCTTAGATAGATTCCATATTTTGGAATTAGCTATAATTTTTTATCTCTCTCATTTATGAATAATTCTTTAGAAGTTAAGGTACTCTCAATACATTCTTCATTCAAGCGAACAACTAGTTTTTTGAGTTTTCTCCTCTACTAGGTATGGTAATAGAATAATGAAAGTTTATAGATATTGTTAGGAGTATAAACCAAATTTAAATTAAATGATTAAAATTAAGTATACAAATTTTAGGTTTTATATATTTTAATAACACATCTACTACTAATCTTTAGTCTACAAGCAAGTTGAGGATGGTTGTATGGTTCATCATGGATCCAATGGTGTCAAGATTCATTGAGTTTTTATTTTAAAGGTTTCATTAAAGGCAAGGGTACTTAATTCAAGTGTTTAAAAAATTACTCAAGTTCTCTTGTATAAATCACCCTTAATAATCCCCAAAACACCCTCATTATCCTAGTTTAGCAATGTTTAAGGAAACTTAGCATTTGTTAAGGTATTTGTTGATTCCTAGGTTTCATTTTTTATAGTGCATATTAGCTCAAAAGCCTCCAAAATGGTATATTCTATTGATCTATATTATTATTACTCCCTAATGGTCTTCATGACTATATTTATATTTTATTTATGTTATATTTTCACTCCTATGTTTCATTCCATTTCATAGTCTTCACACTGCCATTCAGCCATTATATGAGCTTATTACTCCATCCCCTTCTCATCCTCTCATATAGACTATTTTCATCTTATCATTAATATCCATCCACATTAACCTATGGATACACTATCAAAGAATATTCAATAGTTTTATAAAATATTATGGTCATGAAACTATATTATAAATCCTTAAACCATACTTAAGAGGTATAGATCACCACCTATAGTGAAGGGAAATATAGTAAATAATATTCTCTATGAAGTGGTGTATAAAAGATACTATAAGATATGGATATCTCATTGAAGTATGTTGTTTTAAATATCTATTTAAGTTTAAATGAATATTTTAGAGGTTTGTAATCTATATCCTTGACCTTATCAAGCTCTAAATCTATCTTAGTCCATACAAAACATAATAGATATTCATATAAAACTGAGTGTTATGAAGATACTTCAAGGTATGTTTAAGGATTTTATGTGGGATAAAGATAAGTGAGAGATAAAAAATTTGTATCATGTATAAGGTAACATTAAAGTATTCAATGGAAACCATGAATTCCTTCCAAACCTCACTCTTTATACACCATGATTATACTATGTCTTAGTCCATACAGTGTGGTTAGTAAGATTTTTAGGAGCTAAATGATTGGATGTTACTCAAGCATCCATTTTGAGTGAGAAATATAAGATTGAAATGGTTTAAATTATGAGGAAGATGGTTTCCTATGTTAATCCATGATTAACCTATCATACATCCTAACATTTCAACAGTCATCATAGGTGTCTCGTCACCACTTATAACCATGGTCAAAATTTAGTCAACCAATTCAAAAGAGTATCTATCATGCATACCTAACCTAATGGTAGTAATACAGTGATAAAATCCTTTAAATATAATTCCAATATACTTTATTAGTCAAGGGAGTCTTAAAAATTTTAGTGATAGTCCCCACAATCCATACAAACTATATAAACCTCCACCTACAATCATAGGATTGCAATCATGCTTAGTGAGATAGGTGAGTTAAAGTGGTCTTATGCTTAATATATGATTCATATATCATCAAAAAATCATAATTTAAATATCATGGTTAATAGTATAAATAGTTTTAGAGGCTAAATGAGATGGCTTGGTGGCATATATAGTCAAAAAGTGACCTACAGGCCCAACCAGTAAGTCTTCTTTTTTATCAAACCAACATCAAATCAATGTACAAACCAAATTAAAATATTAAAATTTATCTAAATCTCTCTATATATCATTTAATATATATGGAATAAAAATAATATAAATGGAATCTAGGTCTCTTATTAAGTATTGATAGTTAAGGAATCATAGGCTGAGTCAATAACTCTTAAGGGTTATGTATAAGTGGTCTAAATATATAGTACAATGAAGAGAAAGGAGGTATTTTTAAAGTGTTTAAGATATTATTGAATATTATATTAGGTTTAAAGAATTTTTAAGGGTTAATTAAATTTAATGAACCCAAAAAATCATAAAACATTGTCATAACTCTAATGAAGACACCTACATGTGACCAAGTAAATAGTTAGCCTTGTACTAGTAAGGATAGAAGATCAAGGGTGTGTGAGAGATATGAAACCTATCTGAAGATTATAAAAATAAATTTCAAGGATTTATATAGGTTAATATGTAATGATGAATCCCAATAGACCTAAGAGACATAGTCAACATGTATGTACACGCACAGTCAATAGACATAGTCAATGCCATAAATAATTTTGAGATAATTTAAGCTTTTGAGGACTCTATACATAGAGTTAATCTCTCAAATTCAATGAAAATAGTATCCATGACTATTTTTATTTTCTTATTATATTTTCAATTTCATACCATTGGTGTAAATGGTCATTATTCTATCACAGAGCTCATATATTTAGTTAAGCAGTCATGGATGAGATAAAAATAGTCATTTAGGAGTTGTGAGGGCAATAAAAAAAGTTTAATATTAATTTTTATGTTTTTAAACAAATAAATTTTATTATTAGTGTCTTAAAATTCTCCTTTAGGTAATCTATACTTAGCTTTCAAGACAAAATTCCCTTAAGGGCTAGTAAAGAGGACATACCTATAACTAGCCTATTCGTACCAGTTAGGGTTTTGAACATACTTGGGTGATTATTGAAGTAATATACATAAGATAGGGCTTTTATATGGAATATAATATGTTTTTATAGTGATTATAACCTCTAATTCATATGATAGATAGCTAAACTTAAGTTGAATGTCTATACAAGCTATGACTACTTGAAACCCTCAGGTAGAGAGATGAGTGTACAGGATATTGAGTGGTTAAAGATTTAGAATACATAATTTTTTCATTCCTAGATAATATTAAAGAAGTTGAAAATCCATTAACCTTGAATTCTAGGGAGTAATATCATGTAGACATTTATCTTCCCAAACATAGTCTAAATAATGAGGCCTATAGGCAACCCTATGAGAGAGGAGAGTTGGAGTTTGAGTCACTTGAAGGTAGATGCAAAAGGTTCAAAACACATGAAAGATAGGTAATATGAGGATTTTTGACTCCAAACTCACCTAAAAATCACTTTGAACTCCAAAACTTAGTTCAATCCTTCTAGGCCTAGAAACCATTTTGAGGCTTATAAGACTCACACCACCATGAAGACACTTTCAAACTCTTATAAGAAAATTAAGGCTATGAGGTGCGACAAGTTATTTTAGGTAATAAATTAGATATTTAAAGTATATTATAATAGGGGAAGGTTAGTTTGGGTTTCAAAGACCTAATTGAAACCACTCCGCCCTTAATATTCAATTTGAGTTGTCTAATTAAGAGCTTAGATCTCTCACTAAAAGAAGACTTGAGTCAAATTTTGTTAACATGAATTAGGCACCATAACACACTTAAAATCCATGGAGGATTGAGTTTGATTGAGGATATAATTTTTATGAACTATTTTTAAGACTATAATTATGTCCATAATTCATGTATAGAGCTCATGGTCAACTTATCTACGTACATATCTTGGAACACTCTTTGCACAGTAACCCAAGATTATTAATAAAGTATAAGGGGTGTATGGAATAAATATCCATGGAAAGAAGTTTTGGTTTGGATGTCTTTAATTTATGAACCATCATTAAGATGGTCGACTTCCAAAACCCTCCCTAAACCCTACTATAGACTAGTTTTGAGAAAATTGAATATTCTTGAACCCAAACACCCATGAATCACTTTATAAATGCTTGAATAATTAATTAAAATTAGAGAGGGTCCTAACCATGGTACCATGTTGTACTAGACACTATCAAAGAACTTTTTTTTTTGGGGGGGGGAAGATAAAGAAGAGAGGTAAAAGGTAGTTTAAGAAGATGATAATCATTGGATAATGATTTTTGACACTTTTTATACCTCATAAAATCATTGGATTCCTAAGGATATACTTTTAAATGCCTCTGTGAGTCATTTCTAATTATCTAGTCTATAGGAATAAAGGATAAGGTGACCTAGTCACCCATTTTGACAAGTTTGCAGATATTTCTTATTCAAGGAGTTCTATGTTATGACTTGGGGAATTGATTAATGTCTAAACATCACTAGTTCATAGTTTTTTAAGGTTTCAAATATTATTTTATAGCCATAAAACACTAACAACTAGGCTACTAGGCCTAATTAGCCTAGTAGACCTACTTGGTCAATTAAGTAAAGTGAAAAATGGAATAAAAGGTTATTAATGAGAGTTAATGTATAGTAATCACACCACATAACTAACAGTTGAGTAATAAATTCCATACATAACTGGTCTTATGTACTAATTTATCCATAACTAATCCTTAAGTGGTTGATGAATGAGTTAACTAATCTTTAAGTGGTAATCAATGTATGTTCCATGGTCTTAATCCAAGGAGTCTTTCCATTAAATTAATTTTTATGCTAAAAATAAAGGGAATTTTTATGGTTATGATTGAAACCACCTCATTTTCAATTCCTAATAACTCATTAAAAGGTCATGCAAGAGCATTAAACATGGAGAGATTCTTAGAGGATTATTTACAACCAGTTATATCTGAAGTAGTAATTGAGTTAATAATAGTGATTGATGACCTTTTATTGTCTCCTAAATTCCATTATATCTTATTATTCTCTATTTATTATCTATATATTCAATCTTTTAGGCCTTGTTTTAGGATCCCTCTCTTGTCGGAAAGAGGAAAATTTTCTAAGATTTAAACATTGTAACCTCTTTAATTAATAAAATGGATTATTGTAGCTTTTCTATGATTGACTTATATTAAGTCTATGCTTGTTTACATGTGTATAAGTGGTATTAATATTCCCTTGACATGTATACACCACACTTATATGTTGATGAGTTATTTTATGTCAGTTATATGAAGTGTTAAAGGTTAGTGATTAGATTTTAAGTGTAACCTGGTTGGAAGTGTCTCAAAATAGACCTCTTAACCATCTCCTCCAAGTTTAAGGAACTCAACACAATGTCTATGTAAAAAATTATTTCTTAGGAATAATTATATATTGTATTTTATTCCATGCTCAGTTCATTATTGTTGTAGGAATATAAGATTGAGTGGATGAATCATTTAGGTGCATCACCATCACTAATATGGGTTTTCCCTTTTAGTTATCTTTATAACTCTTTTCACCCCCAAAAGAAAGTATATTTTAGTAAAGTGAGCATCAATTTTTATACATCTAAGGACCTAGCCTCATAATTTAGAGGTGTGATCTAGGTATAGGTTACCCACAACCTATAGATCAATCCAATGCTAGTCTAAGTTTGAAGGAAAACTAAGAAATTTACTTTATAGGGTGAAACTTGGGTTACTAACAGTTGTGCCTTTACCTCAACTAATTTAGTGGTTGTCATTTTATACAACACCTAACATAAAGGTTATAATCTAGGTATGATATCAGTCAAGAAATTAAACTCATACTCAGGTCTCAATCCTGGTAATTCTTCTAGAAACACGTCATGAAAGTTTTTTAGAAAAGGAAAATCTTAGATTGATGGTTGTTTAGATTTTTCCATCTCATTTATATTAATGATTAATTCTTATCATCCTTTCCTTTGATATTTATTGAGTTGAATTATATAAATCAACCTTAGCTTCAACTCCCTTCTCTCTCCTTGAAGTTGCATCATATTTTTGAAATCATATTAACACTCAACTTTCTTTAGAAAACAATCTACCTTATATTTACACTTTATAATCCAATTGAATCTTAGGATCACATCACATGATAGCAATGGTCTTGTAAAAATATTTACTATTGTAGTGAACTCAAGTAACCTAATCTTTGCTTCAACTAGAAACTTTGGCCTTTGACTCATTCCCATATTGTACCAACCATGCATTTGCCATAACTATAGCCTTTTTATATAATTTAATAAGCATCATAAGAGAAGTGAAACATTATATATATCTCATATCAATTAAAATAAAAAATAGATGGTTGAAAAAAATACCTGATAGTTATATGGGTGAATCTTGATACTCAACATATTGATTGTCAATAGCTACATGAATCTAGTATTAAAACATAGCTTGATGAGAAGCTGAACTCTTATTCTTTGATTTGTCCTAAGGACATTCTTAATCAAAATTATCAACTCCATAAATGAAGCAACATATAACTAGTCTTTTATTCTCAGTCTATTATTTTTCCTTAAAACCACCCTTGAAACCATTACCAAGTTTCTTATTCCCTGAACCACTATTCAACTTCATGTTCATATTTTTGAACAAACCCTTGGAATATCCACTCCTCTCCTTCTAGTTATTCTTCTTAAAATATACTTTAGAACTTCCAAATTTCTTTTTGAACTTATCTCTAACTTGGGCAAGATATTTCATTTTATGTTCTTGGTTGACCTCCTTATGGAACACCTGATCCATGGTAAATGGACCATGCACATCCAATTCATATCCTATTTGGGGTTTCAATCCCATGATGAATTTTCTGAGATAACATTTTTTGGGAAAGGCACTTGACAAGAAAGCTACACATTAAATAATTAAAAGTATGAGAGAAACATCTAGCTTGATCTATACTATTTATATACCCAAAATAATACTCTTCTAAGATTGAAACAATGATATTTGAATTGAAGGAGAAGTTTAGGATATATTTTTAAAATCTTAAAATAACCATGGTGAACTTTATAGCTCTATCCAACCTCCTCATCTTACCTTGGGTTGGATGTAGTGTTCTATGGAAATGAAGCCTTTTATAGGGCCCTACATATGTCCCTTCAAAATTTTGAAATATTTCATGCAATTTAAAAATAATTAACCTTAAAAATTCAAAAGCCCATTCAATATTTTACACATAGGAATTGAATTACAAAACCTACCTATGAATGTTAAATAATTCATATAATCATTTTTCCTTCCTTCGAATTGTCACCTTATTTTCTTTCTATATATTCTCTTATATATGTAGTGTATTGTGTGTGTCCCCATAGTGTTACCTCTATTATTTTTATTCATCTCCCCTCACATATTTTCCACACATTATCCAACATTAATGGATGATAAAACTAACTCAAAATTATGCATTCCTAGATAGCTCAACCAACTCCTTAATCTACCACCATGCAAACACAACCAACTCCGTGATTTTCTCCAAAATGATACTTAAATTGAATTCAATGAGTGGTTAGTAACCCTAGTCACTTAAAACTTCTTTTTCACTGATTAAAAATAATCATATTATAATCTCAAATATATTTGTATTCCATTGACTTATATTATATCCCATTTAACGCCATAAAATGACCAAGAAACCAATTTAAAAAATCATATTTTCATGTTATACCATGAAATGACTATCAACTCAGTCGATATTAACCTTCCATGCAAATTTTACTACTTGTCTAATATATAGTATGTCAATGTATTGAAAGACTATAGTTTTTATTGCCATGTCATCACAAACTTTGAAACACAATGATTTCCTTAAATAATTTAGTAATAATAACCAATGTCTAATTTACTTTGAATATAAAACATTTGATCAAATACAATATCTTTTAAAAAAATTCTATCTATCTTTCAACATTTAAGTTAAATATATATAATATCATAATAATTATCTTTAATTATTATTATCTAAATCTTATAGATTGAATAACAATAATGGAATACATCATAAAATCATAACATTATGTTACACAACCATACCTAATTAAGGTAGTAAGGTGAGTAAAACCTAATGAATTCAACCAAACAATTACATCATATAAGATAAGTTATGTACAATCATTAATTTAGCGAAATAGCTCAAACAAATCATCGTGATTACTAAAAGCAACTAGAATAATTAAAACTAAAATATCACAATAGTTATTTAATGTAAAACAAAACATACTATAACTATATATCAAATAACATAATCATGAAATAAAAATGTGGTGTGTGCAAAGGTTTTTGGATTTGTTCTCTATCATCCCCCAACATATCTATTTAAATCACCCTCTTACATGATGTTCTCCCTCCATCAAACTCTGAGGGAAGAATATATCTTGAATCCACCTCACAATAATGAAGGTATTTATTATGAAACATCATTATATCCATAAAATAATGTGGTATAATTATCAAACATGATCATAATGTATAGAACATAAAAGTACTGCTAACTCATAGTAAACTAGTCATATAAATTAAGCTACACATAACTATCCCATAATCAACATATATCAAAAGGCCTAATAAAATATCAATTAATCAACTAATCAACCATAATAATCAATAGATAAAACATGTTATTCATATTAGAGAAAATCTAGGATGTGACATTATGCCTAATCAAGCCCAACTTACTTTTGAGTGAACATGGATACCTACTATGGAAGTAATAACATCAACATTGTATTAAATATAAGCATGAAGGATATTATTATTTATAACAAATATATGGGGAGAATTTTAAATATTTAAAAATAACTCAATCTATTAGTGAAGACCAATCACAATCATAATTAGAATATCACACTATTTTTATCCATCACAACCCATTCTAAGAGTTCAAATGTAGACATATGAGATGGGTGAATCAAATAGATAAAATAACAAGGAACAAGCATAAAATACCAAGAAATTATACATCATGAACCATAATCTAATACAAAACAAACACAACTTATTCCTTCTCTTCCACTACTGATGAACTCAGAATATCAAGATAACATATTTATAGATTATTATGACAATGATGATGAAAATATCAACATGGTAGATATGACAGATGATCAACTAAAAACTTAAAATTAAATAATTTATATGCATACTTAACCACACTCTATTCAAAGTTGTTGGAATTGGATAATATAAATATGATTTGTATATAAAAAGGGACAAATCAAAAAATACTAGTCAAACATAATCTTCTAAGGAAAAAAGAAAGATAAATTTGATAGATCGTGAGTACATATTATCGTGGGTGATACCCCCCCTTCATATAAGTGGGGGATCCATCTTTAAAATAATAATTCAAAGTGATTGGTTTTTTAGTCCTTATCTAAACATTATATTTTTGATAAATTCCTTGAATTTATGACTCACATGGGTTCACCCAACATCTAACATGCTTGAAATGACAATTTCATATCTATAAAAAAAAACCCAATGTCATTTTGGATTTAAACATAGTCAAGTCCTTGTTGAATCCTAAAAATAAAATAATGATGTCATACGTAGAATATTTATTTAGTTACGCTAATTATTTTTCACAAATTTTCACTAGTTTTGAAGTTCTTAAAGTCACAATCTCTTAGAGTCTTACCTAAAATCTCATAAAGATTCATTGGTAGGTAGGTGAGTGTTTTATTTGATTACATGGATTCCATTTTTACTTAGTCTTTTTTAATTATTTTTTATAGAAAGAAGGATGAATGAGGAAATTTCACATGGACCCTATTATTAGTCTCCTAGACCTATTAGAGATATCAACACCTAAGAGGGTCTAACCAAATGAGGAAGTTCCATGTGGACCCTACTGTCAGATATGTTAGTCTCTCAGACATGTCCAATATGTCAGAGGCTAGGAGAGTCTGACCTACCATACCACACCACATGGTTCCTCTGTATAAACTGATAGAAGTGGTTCGAGATACCCCAACATGGTTATAGGAAGGTACATTCATATTTAAAAGGCTAATAATAGGATTTCGTGTCTAATCTCAATCCTTTATCTAGTATTGTATACTCATAAATGTGTAAAGGTGAAATACCAAACCATGCCTAAGTGGTATCCATTATAGGCAAGACTAATTGGTGATAAACATGTGTAAAAATATAAAGGCTATCCAGTATGCCATAGGGGAAATACATCCATGTGCCTACTACACTCTATAAATTAATTAAATGAGAATTAGGCCTTTATTATACATTATAAAAATCTTTTTAAAGTCTCCAAATCTAGTAGGTGGCATATATTCAAAATCTCTGAGTTTAATTCTAAATCAATAAGTAAATAAGAGATCAAGAAACCAACTCAAATTCAAATTTACACAGGATAAACCTACAAACATAATAAATGTAGGATATCTTTTAGGATCCATATAAGTACCCAAAGAGAAAAATATTTTACCATTATTACTCCCATATTCTTAGAATTTGCTTCCTTACTTTCTAATCATTCATGTTCCCCCACACTCTCCTTGCTTAAAATTAACTGTCATATAGATCTTTCACTTTTTTTCATGGATGATTCATTATATAACACTAAGGATGAGCCTAGATATAGGGACATAACATTCTATAAAGGCTTAAACCACTTCAAAAATTACAATGACATATTTAGATAAATTGTATTTATGCCTAAGTCTATATGTAGTGATGTTGAGGATGATGTTGATTTCTAAGATGCCCTCCAAGCATAAGAGAAGTGTGTATTACATAGAGATATAGATATTATATAATGTCTCCCATATGTAGACCTATTTATCAATTTTTTATCACTACTAAATGAGTATAGGATGGTGTTCATGATCTTGTGTGTTTTACAAGCTCCTGATATAAGATCATAGATATTTTAAGGAGTAAATTTAAAGCCTAATATAACTACCTAAATACACAATATCCTATGATTAATATATATTTTATTCATATACCAACACATATAAAATTTATGATGTTTTTAAGGACTAGGTGGAGAACCCAAATGCCAAATGGGTTAACAAAGTGGACACAGACTATTACATGGTTCACACCTTCAAAGAAGGTATTCATGTAGGGATTACCATATTGGATCAATTTTTTGGATGGATTGACTAAATTAACGTAAATATCTTATGGGTTCCATTGTTGTATATAATACTCAAAGGTGATGAAGTCCCACACCTTATGGGCATTATCAATTTCAACCTTTTCAAGGCAGTTTTAGATGCTCAAGGTGGAGAAATTTTTTATAAGATGAGATACTTGGTGGATGAAATATACACCATAATTATATGTAATCCCTCTAAATTTACACCATGGGTTCCTATAGGTTTATTTTTCCATGTAGTTTTTTATAAATTGTATGGCCACTACTATCAAAACCACATCTGAGAGATTTATGAGTCCTACCCAATGGTCTATATTTACATCAACAAGTAAACCATACCTCATATCTATAATGAAAGAAGGTATTATCTCATTCCCAACTAGTATTAATGGAATGGCACCATAATATGAGTGGCCAATACCATTAAATCTATCTTTCATCTACCTTACAAGTTTCCAAACTAGTTGGTAGAGCAATAGATTATGTACTAACTAGTTAAGGACATCTTTGGTCATTAAATAAATCTCTATAAGATGGATTGTCAAACGTTACCCATCAAAACTATACATCATGTATACCAAATCCCAGCCATGATATATAAGATGGATGTAGGTGGATATTCCTATGCCTTGGGAATGGTAGAACATAAATATTAAGATCCCCATGGTACCATTAGGGTCCATGTGATTAGGTATCAAGATTAACTTAAAATAAATTATGGACACCAAAACAATGAGTAAGATGAATTTCACCTCAACATCATAGATGATAAAGAGGTTTTTGACTAACTTGAGGATACAAATAAGTAGAAATAAAATTAGATTTAACCTAGGTCATCCAACCTAGTTTGTCATACCTCATCTACATTATTATAAGATCAAGAGAAAGTTTATGTAACTCCTACTCAAACTCTTATGAGGATATTATAATGAGTCCTATCCCTTTCTCCTCCTCTATATTCTCCTTCATTATAGTCTCCTCTTGATCTCTCTACTCCACCTCCACCACCTCTTATAGTTTCATTTTCTCAACCAATGGATACATAGGTATTGTAATTTGATATTAGTAATAGACCAAAGATTATCCCCAAACATTACCAACACCAATATTACCTATAGATCCCTTACTTTTCTCCCACCATTGCCTAGTAACTGAATAGATCCCCTCATACTTTCCTATTCCTATAATGGACTACTCAAGTGGTCTCTCCCCTCTATCCTATTTCACCCCTCCATAGTTCATTCAAATGCCTCTATATTTAGCTATGAATAGTATCATAACATCCCAATTTCCTTATATATAATTTATTCCATCCATAAGGATCCCAAAATCACCTCCACTAGTTTTTCCATAAGTATAACCAACTTAAAGTGATCCTTCTTCAATAGGTCCATCTAAATCCCCATCAAAAAGTGAACCTATATGCACCATTCAATTAGATATAGCCATGTAGTGACACATATAGTCACTCAATAAGCTCCTCAATTGGACCCTATTACCTCTTACACTATAACTCCTTACACCATAATAGTACAAGCTAATTTGGCTAAGAGGCCTAAAATAAGAAAAAGGTAAATCTAGTTATTCAACCCCATGTTCCTACCCATATCATTTTTAAGCTTCCATTTTCCATTGTCTAGGGTGCTCATGGATTCACATTTAATTAAATAAATTCCTCCTTCTAATGGAATGTATTTCTCCTTCACATCAATGCCCCAAAGGTTAATTTAAACTAGATCAAATGATAGGATTAGATATTTCTGTGTCTTCCCCTTTCTTCTTGCCTACTTATGACACCATGCTTCATCCTTCATAAATATTATCTTTCCCTCCATCCACCTAATACATTACTACTCCACCTAGTCCACCACATGTCACCTTCATCTCTTTCACCTCAACAACACCCCTTTCTTCCCTAACAGTAACCATAGTTTTTAGGCACCTGAGATGATTGTGAAATGAGATAAAGAAGTGTAGTGGGATATTGATAGGACTTTAGGGGAAATAAGGAGGACCTTCTCATATATTTTGGTTAAAGGAGGAGATCCTATATTATGATGGACTCATCAAAACTTATTCTCACTCACCAAAATAAGAATATCAACAAGAGAAGAAACAAAAACTAAGGATATTGTCTACATGATATAAGACACACATGATATGTCAGATAAGATCATATAAGATATAAATGAGGAGGTATATACACTTAAATCATAGGTAAAGATCACATTCCCTATGGAATTAATTGGGAGGGTCAAGGAGGATATCATACATATCTTCTAATCCCTTGACAAGGTAATTAAATCACTATCCTAAAGAAAATTTTGTCTCCAATAAACCCAAGTATACTTAGAAAGGATTTATATCATGAAAAAATAGTACAAAAATATCATAGCTATTATTAGTAAGGGTATGTTCCTAGAGATAAAAATCATGCATGCCTCAGAACTATGCCTTTATCATACCTATACTAGGACTATGAAGACCTTAATTGAAGAATGGTTGGCCTTGGCACAAATAGTTGTAGTATCTATAAAATAGAGTATGGAAAGGATCTTAAAACTACTTCAAGGAGGTCAAAATCATTACATTTTCCCACTTGGATGGCACCCTACTAGAAAGAGGTGATTTTAAAGTTTACCTAAGTCAATTTAAATAGGTCATGAATAGAAAAGTGGCAAAGGATAATAGAGTTATATCCAAGGTGGTTTTATAACTCTCAACTCAATCTATGGCCATCATTAATGAGGTCTTAGAATTTGAAGTGTCCCTATAGGATCTATTACATGTAGAACAAAAACTACTAACCCAAGTATATATTATCCTTAGGGAGCCACCTATGAACCTAACCAATCTAGACAAAGATTTTGAATTGATGGTAGTAATTTTGGTGGCCAAATGGGCATAACCCAAGTAATTGGGAGGTGGATCTTCTCTAACTCATCAATAAATCAACTTTGTGGGCCTCTCAGGGTATATTTTGGGGAAGTGGGAATATTTTGGTTCATTTTTTATATAAGTATTTAAAACAACCTTAAGTGTCCATCATGGAAAATGATAGGAATCTCATGTTATTTGGAGGTTATCCCCATCATATATATATTTAAAATTTCAATCCTTTGTAATGGTCAATAATTTGTGTAACAAAATTCTATTACTGCTTTAATAGAGCAATTTTATTCATTTTAACCTAGTTATTTGCTCATGGAATGTGGTCAATTGTTCTAAGTTCTAAGTTAATGTTTATACATGAGAAATTATTATATATTTGTCTTATAAATATGAATTCGGTAGTTATATTTAGTTTATTTTCTAGTCTAACCCCTTATATGTGTTTTTCAATCTTTCATGAACAACTTATGCTTTGTGTAATTTTAGTTATTAAGTGTTTCAAAAGATTTGAATGTTAATTATTGTATTTTTTTTGGGTGTTTACATTATATGGAATACCCATAATCAAATTATTCATATTGGTGTCCCTTTTGAAGCTTTCCCACCTAATATGGCTAATTTTTTTGCAAATTTTGAACTAGGCACATAGTGGCATAAATTTGACTAAGTATATTTCAATTCTTAGTCACTAACATACTCTAAATTAGAAACCCACCTTTTCTAACTTACCTTACCCTCATCTTTATTTTTAATTTTTGTAAGTAAAACACTTTCCCATGTTTTGGAAAATTAATAAAATTTTGGCATAGTTGCAATATTAAGGTTTTCCTTAGCTAGTAATGAATTCTAAGTTTAACCACACACAAATTGATCCTATGGTGGTAATAAATACTAATATCTAAGTAAAATGAGGCTAAAATACTTGGTCCTTAGACTAAACTAAAATAAATCCCAAAAATCATGAGGGCATATCTTAGACCCATGCATTATCTCCCACATTCACCCTTTCAAACACTTAATCTTCTGAGTCCCTTCAAATGTAAGGATCTTAGGCCTTACGATAGTTGGTGTTAAAAGGAGGGATTAAAAGTAACTATCAATAAGAATCCAAGCCTATAAATAATCCTTTCTAAAGTTTATCTTGCCACCTCACCTTTATAATTCCTCCATTTATGTGTTACTCAAACATACATAAAGTTGGTGATCAAAGGAGGGTCATATTCATTTATTTGGACTTATCACCTTTCCTTCACACTTCCCCCTTTTTTGTGTTTCAAAAACATATAAAAATACATAAATATTGAGAGAAATCCCTAATAAAGAATTTTAAACCCACTATATTACCCTTTAAAAATATGGATCCTATTCCTCAAATTGCTAGATCTAGGTCTTCATCAAGGCATATTGATCATTTCACCCTTAAAATTCCATAGGAGAGTCTAGTTTGGTGGAAATATAACTAGCCCCATATTTTTTCTAACTATTTCATCTTCCCTATATCCCCCAAATAGACCACCTCCAATGGATGTCCTAGTAGCTTGGTTAGCCATGTTAGCTATCAACATTCTTAGAGTTGTCTACAATCTCCCCTAAAACCCATATGTTACATACTAATTTCCTCACTAGATTTGATTTACATATTAAACATATATTAATGGGGTTAATTTTTTTTAATTACTATTATAGCAAACTATTTTCATTACACTAATGTATGGATGGACATATAATTATTATTTGTGTGTTACTCATTAATTGATTTGTTAGTTGTACATGATTTTCATAAGCATTAGATTATGCTCATTCAATATTATTATGATTTAGTAGCATTTTTATTTATTATCATTGATGTAGGATAACTACCATTTATATTTGTGAGGTAGATATATGAAAAAGTCCAATTTTCAAATATATATGAAGGGAGAGTATCATTAGGGAGGGTGATGTAGATGAATACATTAGTGGTGGAGATATTCAATAAAGAACCCAACACACACCACATAGTACAATAAATGCATGATTTATTTAATTTCAATTATGTTTAATTAATTTATACTTTGTCATGATTGATTTGGGTTTTGATTTATGTTTTAATGCTATTTAGTTTTAATTGTAATTATTACTATTTTCTTGATCATGATGTTGTTTCCATTATTTAGTATGACAATTGTATACATTGTTTATATAGATTTACTTTTATTTCACTTTATACCCCATATAGGAATGTACCTATAAGAATTCAAATAAAAAAAGTATTATTACAACACACACACACACACACACACACACACACACACACACACACACACACACACACACACACACACACACACACATGGAAAATAAATAAATTTCCTTGTTTATCATATAACAAAATTATTTTATTAAACCTTACCTAACCTAGAACTAGGTGGAAGTAACTAAGGTGGTACCTAGGGTGATTTAGTTTCTAAATACTTAATGTTTAACTAGTAATGAAACTTAGATTGTTTAAAGTTTAAAGTGCATAGTCATTCAATTTTTATTAAAACGTAATTATTATGTTTATTTGACATAATATGATGTCAAACCTAATATTGAAAGTCATAATTTGGTTTGGTTTTAATTTATTTTATTTTAACCATTAAAAACTTGGGTGGATAGGGTTAAAATGTGAGTTAGAGGAGATATAGGGGTGACTGTGTTGTTTGGGAATCAATTTTTGAGTTTTGGGAAGCATTCTAGGAATATATGGTCTAATGGAAAGTAATTATTGTATAAATAATGGTGAAGAATGATTTACCATGAAAATATGGTTTCTATAATGGCATACAGATGATGGGGAAAACATAAAAAGAAAATGGATTTTTTCAAAAAGACATAGAGGCCATGGTCAATAGAGGAGAACACAAGGAAAGGAAGGGATTTTTAATCATAGTAGAAAGGATAAAGTCTATTTTAGCCACTAAGAAGTAGGGTTTTGTTCTTTGGATTTACTTTAAAATTTTGTATTCAGGTTATATAGTCAATATATGAAATGTGTATAGGATTTATAAAATGGTTGTTTTAGAATTTGAAACCCCAATGTGAATCGAGGATTTGACCCTGTAGAAGGAGGAATCCCCCAAAAAAATTGAATCCATGATTTGATTTGATTATAAAATGAGTATGGAAGGTTAGGAATTACAATTGAAAATAGAATCATTGGGTGTTTATTCACATGGCTGAGTATGGCTTGTTTGGATTATTTACATGGCCATGTGTTTTTTATGTGGCTTATTTACATAGATGTGTGTGTCATTTTTTATTGAGACATTTTGGATCTGTGTTATATAGGCATGTCCAAATGTCTGAGTGTTAATATAATGACTTAAGACATTGCTTTAATATGGTTTCAAAACAAGGGGGTTTTATGAATATTTGTTTGACTATGTTATTACTTATGTTAAAATAACTATGCAACCAATTTATTATATGGCATGGGATATGGTTCTTAGGTTTAGATTTTTTTAAAGATTTTGGAATATGTAAATGAGTTTTTCATTGAGTATTAATTGTATGTCTATTCATTTTATTTCAATTCCAAAGTGGTCGAGTGATATTACTTGTTATCACCTATGTATAAATAGATATGTGTTGATAGTGTGTAAATATATTTAAGTTGATAGTGTATAAAATAATATGTGTCATTCGTGTATAAATATTTATGAGTTCACTATATATAAATATTATCTGATTACTATGTATAACTATTTATGATTCTACTATGTATAAATGAATAAGAGTTGACTATTTATAAAGGATCATGTGTTAACTATGTTCATTTGATTATATGTTGATTGTGAGTTAATATAGTCGAATGACATACCATAGGTTAAATATTATTTGGTATTGATTAAATTATATATATATATATATATATATATATGTAGGTTTAGTATTCATGATAATTCCAAGTCAATATAAATGGCTTGTAGTTGTAAAAAATTACTGGGTTATATTTATAATAAGTTCTTCGAATAAGAATTGTTATTGTTAAGTAGTATAAAAATTACTAGTGACTACATCATCTTGAAAATATAAACATAGATGGATGTGAGGATGAGTATAAAAATTATCAATTACATTATTTTAATTATCATATATGATTAATATGGATAGATAAATGCTTGATTTATGTTTGGTAGATTGTATTAAATATTTGATCCAGACTGAAATTTAAACATTAGTAAAATAGTTGAATTTGAACTATTTTGGGTTCATGGATTTTTGCTTTAGGGTTTAAAATTTTATTAGATGATTTAAATAAGCTAATGTATGATATTTTACAAAATAAATATTTTAAATATTGTATTCATGTTTTAATGCATTTAATTCGGGTCTTAAGTGTTATATAGTGTTAATGTGATTTATATGCTAGTCTTAAATTGAGTTTGTGTTTCTTAAATGGGAATTTAGGATATATGAATAACCTTGAAACATATATAAATAGGTATATTTTTAATTATGGATTATACATAAATATGATATAATTTTATTTATGAATAATTCATAAACATGCACGCACACAATTGACACTTAAAAACTATACACATAGAGGGAAACAAATGGAAAAGGGTTTAAAACATATATAAATATAAGTGGGCATACTTAATATATATGAATGTGGATAATTTTGTATATATGTAGATATTTGTCTTTAATGAATATATGTATCCATATGAAAATTGGGTTGTAAATTATTAATTTATAATATGTTGATTCAATTATAAAATATGAGGAAAATGATAAAAATATGATTATAACAATTAATATTGTATTTATTACTATTTTTTGGTTAGCTTAGGATTTATTGTAAAATTCCTAAATTTTATAATTTTTATTATAATACTTATTAACAAGGGATGTTTGCATAGAATTGGTAAATTATTGAGTATTATGAAGATTATTAGAAAATAATTTATTTGTAATATTGCCTTAATGAAAATGGAATTTGGGTTGTATTGGAACTTAGGAGAATATTCAGTAGATATTAATTTGATATTATTTAACATGTAATTATTTTAAGTTATTTCTTATATTTAGTTATTGTGGTATTAATACTAAATCTATATGAGAAATCTATGGAAATATTGTATATGAATTACTTAGTAAATATGGTATTAATGACACTAAGGAATATTATTGTGAGAAGGTTCTCATTTAGAGTCACTAATATATGGATTAAATGAAATCCAATTGAGTGTGTGTGTGAGATTATAATTGATCTACTCGATTATTACACTATAAAAAAATTAGCCAAAGTAATGTTCATAATTAAATATTATCATTTCTCATGTTTAATTAAGATGCACGTATACATTATGTCATGTTAGAATGGGATACCTTATGATATGCTACATGTATTTCAAATATTTCAACACATGGGTTATAGGTGAATTCTTGATACATGCACCATTATTATCTACTCACCCATGAAGGGAGGACCATTCCCTAGTTGGGAAATTGTGTAGGGAATCTATGGCACATGGTTGGTGTGGAAAAAACACTTTGATGATGATCTCCCTCTCCTCTAGCAGTCAACCAATCAAGACTTTTAATCATGATTTTAGGTTTTATACATATGACAAGTTTGTGGATACTCGTTAGTTCCATAGAAAATTGTATTTATCTATATAAACTCTGATATAAAAATGTTATATTATTGTATTTGATAAACATTGTATTGGCTATTGTTATTATATAATATTCTTATATAACTTTTAGTGGTTGACTGAGTTATTATTCAATAGATCTACTTATGTGATTGATTGAATTTGTAATTTTTTTGAATGTGATAAGTTTATCATAATCTAAATGAATCATAATCATTTTATTATGAATGATTAATTTAGTTAAAGATTAATAAATTTATCTTAATTGGGAATAATCTAGTTTGATTATTAAAGCAAAGTTTTAAAAAATACTATTTTTTGAGTTAAACCTAGTGGGCATAGCTAAGGATCAAAATCTAAGACTTAATGAATATGCTAATGCATTTGTATTATCATATTAATCAAAAAGGAGAAATGGTGTGTAGTAGACCTAGATGTGAGGGTACTTTGAATACTAACCTCCAGTATATCCAAGCCAATTTGTGGTAGAGCAAGCTAGAAAATTGGATCAAATTCTCGTAGCCATGAATGAAACTAGGGACCAAATTATGGCCTTCAAGAAAAAAGTGAATGGCCATGTTAAGGAATTAAATTAGCAATATTTTGAGCACCATCTTCTTTAGAATGATGCTCAACAAGAGGTTCAACGAGAGCATAGGCATGATGAGGTTTCACATGATGTGAGGGATCATGTAGATGCAAAACATACATGAGACATGAAGAAAGTTAATCCTCCTGAGTTTGATTAAATTATGTAGGGGATGGTAATAAATCTTGGTTGACGTAAATGGAAAAGTACTTTGAGATTTGAAATTACTCAAAATTCAGTAAGGTAGTTTGGGTAACATATTAACCTACTAGAGAAGTAGCAACACGGTGGGAAAATAAGAAGCTTGAGATGAACTTCAACTATAATACCACCACAAAGGAGAAATTCATCATTTTTTTAAGATCATGATGGTTTCCCCACTTATATTTTGACCAAAAGCAAACAAATTTTTAAAATCTAAAGTAAGGAGATTTGTCAATGAATTAATTCTAGGAATAGTTCACTAAAATCCTAAAACATGTTCCTCAATATCAAGAAAATGAAAGGTTTCATATTCAAAAGTTTATTATGGGATTAAAATCCCAAATTGGATGTGAGGTAAATGTGCATAGGCCATCTATGATGGATCAATTCTTTGAGAAGGTAGTTAATTAGGATTCAAAACTAAATTCTCTTACTCAGGTTAGAGAGAAGTTCAAGAATAAGTTTGGAGGTTCCAAACTCAATCTTAAGAAGAATCAGTTTAAAAATTAAAATGCTAAGTTTAGTAACTTCTCAGGAATCAATAAAGTGGAAGGTAGATTCAAACCAAGTTTTTAGGGGAACCAATAGTTAGAAATGAAAGGACCACTTGGAAAATGTTTCATCTATTGAGGTGATCACTATGTCAGAGAATGTACTCAAAGATATTTTAAAGGTAAAACTAAGGGTACTTTGCAAAACTGAAACTTTCAATAGAGAATCCATGTAGTTTTTAACAATCATTAAGTTAATTTTCAAGTCTCACCTATTTTGGTCCTAGGTAATATTATTGGTCAACCTATTTCCATTTTGATTGATAATGGAGCTATAGAATGATATATTTCTCCACAAATTCTTTCTAAGTTATTGTTAAAGTATCGCATTACTCATGCTTGATAGGTTCTAGTTAGATCATTGATCTTTACCTAGTTTTGTCTTATGTGGGAATTTATCCCACATTAACTATTTTAGATTGCATCTTGTTTTCCCTTGCCTATATAATCAAGTGATCTATATTGTAATATACATGCCTCATAATCTTTTGCATATCTTTTTGTTAAAAATAGCTATTTTATTTACAATTGGTTTTCTTCTATAGTGTGTATGTTGAAGCATCAATGGCTATAGTAATAAGACATTGAAGAAATATTGGTTGAGGATTTTTGATAACTCTTTCATGGTATCAGATCAACCCTCCAATGGTCCTTATTCAACTTATAGGTTCCCTTCCATTTAGATCTACATTTTTTATGCAATCTATAGTTTCTTCTTCCTTAGTTTATCATTTATGAAATGAGTTTTTTTAAGACCTTGGCTTATTTGTCTATTGTCTAATTTTTTTATTTCATTCGAATTAATGTTGTATGATTATATGGAAGCATTAGAAATTTTACATGTAATCTACTATTATTATTTTGTATTTGAGGTATTTAGTTGTAGATCTAATTTTTTTTTAAACATTCCATTGTCATTTCTCTATATCTTATGCCATTTTACCCCATGTTGTATGTTGTATAGGATGTAATCATATTATAAAATTATCTTCCATCAACACATACTACCAACCACCTTGCATGGTTTGTTATAATGTAATTGAGTTCAATAAGGTCATATTCTTAAATGGTAGATATGCTAGATTAGTTGGAGTGGTTGGATCCACTGGATCAATTGGATCAATTTTGTCTTTGATATGTTTTGGAATTTCTACATTCACCTTGCCATCCACGTTGGTTTAATGGTGGATTGGGGAAATACAAAAAAAGGAAGAGTATAAAAAATTCTATATTTTACCTTACTTTTATGCCAACCATTGATGGTATATGGAGAAGATTATTTATTTATTATCCACTTGGAAAGGATAAGAGAAATGATAGTATTCTAGTGTAGTTATCATAAGTTTGGTGTATTTACAATAAATGGTTTTTTAGGTAAATTTTGTAAGAGCACAGATTTTGTAGAGAGACCCTAGATCTAAAGTTTTGGTTCATTTAGAATGAAAATGAATGTCATTTTTATGAAATCTAGTTTAATGTTGTACCATTGAAGCATCAAGCATTTGGTTTTATATGACTTTTTGCATTATAAAATGGTTTCTTTTCTCTTCATGACTTAATTATAAATCCACTCAGTTGGTCTCCATACTCGATAATAATACATTTCCTTTTTTGCTTGCCTACACTTCTTTGTTCTACATGTGTTTGAAATCAACCAAACCATTTTCACTGGTCAAAAAGTTTTAGGTGTCATTGGAATTCACCATATTTGGGCAAGTAGTCTTATATATAGGTATGTCAAGCATGTCCAAGCCTCAATTGACAGGTTTTGCATTTATGCAATGGTTTTCAATATAAGTCTTGAATACCTTGAAATGGAGTTACTATGATTAGAGGAGATGAATTTGGTGCAGTGAATTATCCCCATTGAGTCTACCTATGCCACCATTTCATACCCATAAGAACTTGTCCTTGTTTAATTTAAGGATTTGTGAAAAGTGTGAAGCACTTTTAAATCTGAGCAATAACAACTTATGTCCCCTATATTTCTACTTTGTTGCTAGCTATTGGAACCCTTTTGTGGTTGATGGATGAGCCTATTATATCAGCTCCTCCAAGACACTTATTTCTATGACATACTCCTCTTTGATAACTACGATATTCATGGCCTCTTCATTTTCCTTACCAAGCTTGCTCGTCATCCTCTTTAGGTCAATACTCCTCAAAGCCTACTTTATGAGTTATTTTCATGGTTTTCTATGCCACACAACTCTCTCTAGTTTTTTAATATCTAAGACTTTGTTCCCTTACACACTTCCATCATCTTTAACTCACTTGGCTCATTGGTCAAACACTGCCTCAACCTAGCCATTAAACTCCATGGTTTGTAATGATATTTTAATATTTAAATGTTTGAAAGTTATAATCCTAGGTTGGATATGATATTTTTTTTAAAACCTCTTACATTTGGTGGTGGGGAAGATTTTTCATTTATAACATGGAGATTTAATTTCTTTATTGGGGGTATGTCATTTTTTGGGGAGGTAAATACTTTTATGAGTGGAAGACATATTTTTGGTGGGGGAAATAATTGGGCAAGTGATTTGTGTCTTTATTGTAAGAGGGGCATTAATTTTTTACTTTTGTTGGGTTGACGAGATTCCTAGTTCCGTGTTGGTTCTAATGAATTGTTGAAAGTCTAGGTTCACCTTAGTTGTAGTACTTTTTAAAAAACTTTTAGTGCAATTTTTTATTAAATACATCTCATTTATAGGAAATTATTTATTTAATAACTTTTGATTGGTAGCTCAAAACTGAGCACTATATTTTTCAAAAGTTCATATTTTTTCATTTCCCATACATTGGTCCTATTTACAATGTAAAACAGACTAAAATATAAAGTGCCACATTCTAGGGGGTCTCTTCACATTAGTTGTGTTGCATTTTTCTTACAATTTATGGTGACACATTTTCTATGTTATGAGCAATTGTTGAAGGAATATTCCTTATTTTGAATATACCTTATCTCTTTCATTTGTTTAAGATTAGAGGGTTATGTTTGATCTGGTAGGAGGTTAAACCCCCTCATAGTCAACACAAACTTCCTTCTTGTTTATTTTGGATTGCATTGTCATCATCTTTTGCCCTCATAGATACATTTTTGGTTGAGTCCAATGTCTTATTCTTGAGTGTTCATTGTCACTAATAGGGGGTCTCCTTTGTAATGGGCTCTACATTATACTTCATGCACAGACTATTTCAGATACATTTTTAGTTAAACCTAACATCCTTTACATGTACTTTGTAGGATGTTATTTTGGACCATTGATTTTTTTTTGGTGTGTTTACATAAATTATAGATCTTTTCTCCATTTTCCACACTCTTCCTTCAGCCCAAAATATGCATTATTACTTTGACATACTAGTCATTTATGTCATGTATCCTTGAGGCTCCTTTCTAAGCACCTCACCTTCTTCTATGTGGACACTTTTCCACTCCCTTATTTTTGGATATCCTCTCTTGATGGATTATTCAACAAGTCAACAACCTCCTTGTTTGGAGCTATTTTGGTGAATCCGAGTGTCTTCCTTGTTTCCATTTGGGTTTTTTTGTGTATGGGATATATTATACTCACATTGATTTATAAAGTGCCATGGGGGGTTTGTTGATTAAATTTTGTCTACCTTCATGCATTTGTGTGATCTATTATAAGTACCTTTTCACTTCATTTGTTGTTTTTCTCTTCCATCACCACCATAGGCCATCATATGTAAGAGACTTTTTCATTTTCAACACTATTTTTTAGATAGTTAACAACCTCGCACAACTTAAAGTGTAGTTATTCTATTGAATCCCAGTGTCACTTATCTTTTTTATAGTTTAATGCTCTATTTTAGTGTGATATGGAGCTATTATGATGTATACAATGTCAACTTATTTGATGTTCGAGTAGTGGATTTAAATCACTCATACAAACCTTTTCTCATCACTCTAACTAGTCAACAATATGTGGTGTGTGATGTACATTATGCTTTTTGGTATTGAGTGTCCCTTACACATGCAATAATGTTTTTTAATTTCATTACCATTGATAGTATTCTTAATTGAAGCTATTTTGGTGAAGCCTAGTGTTATTTTTTTTTACCAAGTAGTGGATTCATATCACTCGTGAAGATTGAGTTTCTTATGACTTTCAAGCACTTGGAGTGCAGATTTATTCAACATAATCTTTGGGGGATTTCTAGCTCTCTCTTCTTCTTCTCTCTCTTTTGAGGGGAGTTTTTCCTATGGGTTTTCTCTCTTTTCCCCACTTCATGAGAGTTATATGTATTTTACACATATAACTCTCATATGGTTTTCTCTCTTTGAGTGTTTTGGATGTCTCTTTTGTACATGAGTAACTTATTTAGGCACTTTGTTTATCGAAACCCATATAAGGATTTTGTATTTAACTACATAGACTTAATGGTGATTCTTATAGTGATACCAATGTGGTATTCTCACTAGTGACACTAGTTTGGTAGCCCCACTAGTCTTTTTGCTCACTTTTGACCATCATGTTGGAGGGTGTTTAAGCAATAATTTTTTAGGTTCATCTTCTACCCATTATTTTAGAGTGTAGTGTTCATATTTGGTTATCCTTGTATTCATCACCCTTCCTAATTTGACTTGTTAATTATAGAAACTTGAGATCCATATACTATAGCATGATGGATTGGCATCCATAGGAACACATGACTTCACACTACATTCTCTATTATTATCCCCTAGATTCACTTGAGGTGGGGGTAATAGAGTATCTTATTACTCATGCTTACTAGGTTATAGCTAGCTCATTGTTCTTTACCTAGTTTTATCCTAAGTGGGGATTTGTCCCACATTGCCTAATTTATCTTGCATCTTGTTTCACCTTGCCTATATAAGTAAGTGCTCTACATTGTAATATTAATATTTCATAATATTTTGTATGGTTTTTCCAAATAATAATTGTCTTGTTTGCAATTGGTTTTATTTCTTAGTGTGTATGTTAAAGTAATAATGGATTTAATAATGAGCCATTAGAGAGATCATGGCTGAAGAGTTTTGATAACTCTTTGAGTTGTCTAGGAAATCTAGTTTAATGATAAATGCATGGTTAGTGAAATATGGAAATGAAGTTAAAGACAAAGTTAATAAGTGCTTAGTAGAAGATGATATTGAATAACCTAAATTATTTATAATAATAGATCACTATGCAGATCCACTAGGGTCTTATGATGTAATCCAAAGGGTAGATTGGATTATTAACCATAAATTGAAAGTAGATTTCTATCTTAGGAAGGTAGAATGTCAAGATAATTTTTGGAATTAGAATCAGATTCAGGGTGAGAAAGGGGAGTTGAAACATAGTTAGATGTCTATAATTTAGCTTAAGAAGGCTCATAGAAAAGGATGTTAGGCATTTATTATTAAAATAAATGAAATGGAGGAAACAAATGGATCATCTATTGAGGATCACACTTTCTTTAAGAATGTTTACAGTGTGTTTCTAGAAGAATTTCCAAGATTACCACCCAAATGGGAGTTTGATGTCTCGATTGACATAATATTTGGATCAAAATCATAATCCAAGTCACCTTATAAGATGACAAATATATAATTAGTTGAGTTTAAATCTCAACTATAGGATTTGTTATCTAAAGGGTGGATTCAACCAAGTGTGT
This sequence comes from Torreya grandis, assembly GCA_037957365.1. NCBI lineage: Eukaryota > Viridiplantae > Streptophyta > Pinopsida > Cupressales > Taxaceae > Torreya > Torreya grandis. Next base: position 2,143,221 of record JARHVA010000908.1, on the reverse strand, counting down.
CACCATGGGGTGCACCAGCCTTGTTCATCAAGAAGGATGATACTCTTCACTTGTGTATTAATTATAGGATGTTGAATAAAGTGATAATCAAGAACATGTATCCATTGCTTCAAATTGATGATCTCTTTGATCAAATGCGTAGGGTGACAAATTTATCTAAGATATATTTCTGAGTGAGATATCACTAGTTAAAGATTTGAGAAGAAGATATTATCAAAATAACATTCAAAACTTGATATGTGCACTATGAATTATAGTGTTACCTTTCAAGTCAATAAATGTTTAGGTAGCATTCACGAATCTTATGTATAGTGTGTTTAGGGATTATATTGTTCACTTTGTGTTATTTTTTATAGATTATATCCTCATTTATTCTAATAATGAGGAAGAACATTTACAACAACTCAAGTTGGTGTTACAAAATTTACAAAGGCAAAAAATTTATGGTAAGTTGTCTAAATGTGATTTTTCCATAAGAAAGTACAATATTTAGGACATATTATCGCTACAAATGGAATTTTAGTTGGTCTAATGAAAATAATAGCCATAATGGAGTATTCAACACCTAAAAATGTGCATTATGTGAGAATTTTTATGAGACTAGTAGGATATTATAGCAAATTTGTTCTAAATTTATCAAAAATAGCCAACCCAATTACCTCTCTTTAATAGAATAATTAGAGTTTTGTTTGGTCAAACAAGTGTGAGAAATCCTTTTAGGAATTAAAAAGGAGGATTATGTTAGTATCTATGCTAAGAGTTCACAAACCTAATGGTCAGTAATTAATAATCACTAATGCATCTAGGGATGGTCTTGGAGGAGTTCTTATACAATATGGTTTAGTTATAGAATATGGGTCTAGGAATCTTAAACCTTATGGGGAAAATTATGCCCTATCTAATCTATAATTTGATATAATAGTGCATGTTTTGAAAGTTTAAAGGCATTATCTATTTGAGAAACTATTTGAACTCAAGATAGACAACTTAAGGCTCAAATATGTCTTCACCCAACCAAACTTGAATGATCATTAGAGATGTGGGTTAGAATTCCTATCTAACTATGATTTTGATAATAGCTACATCAAGGGCAGTGAAAATAGCATTGTTGATACTGTAAGTTATAGAAGGTATATAGTAGCCTTGTCTATTATTAGGAGTACCTTTCATGATCAAGTTTTTAAATTCTCCCCAAGAGAGGAATTCTATGAGGAAGTTAAGAAAGCTTTGTTAGAGAATGTTCATAACCCTAAGTTTAAAAGATCCAAGATGGATAATGATGGTCTTTTGAGGTATAATGGTATAATGTATGTACATTATAGAGAGATTTTTAGGAACACAATACTAAAGTAATAACACAATTCCACTTATTTAGGTCACCCTAGATTAACTAAGCTCATGGATAAGCTAATACCTCTTTATTTCTAGAAAATAATTAAAAGAGATATAATATATTTTGTGTCTCATTATTTGGAGTTTCAGCATGTGAAGGATAAACATGTACACCTAGTATGATTGTTGTATCCTCATGATATAATATAATTAAAGTGGTATGTAATTATTATGGATGTTGTCCAAGGTTTTCCATTATCATAAAACTAACATGACATGATCTTGGTAGTAGTTGACAAACCAACCAAGGTAACTCACTTCATACCTTGTAATTTGATTGATGATATACCAATGATTGCAAATATATTTGTGAAAGAGGTGTAATAATTACATGGGTTTATAGATAAGATCATTTATAATCTAGATCTGAGGATGGAATCTAGGTTTTGGTTGTTGACTCTAAATTTAGCTTTGGGCACATAGTTGAATTTCAATACTATATATCATCTAAAAATAGATGGATAAATAGAAAGAGTAAATAAATTTATAGAATATATTATTTGAATGTATTATATGGATCAACAATATAAGTGGGAAGAAAATCTTACACTAATAGAGTTCTCTTATAATAACTCTTACAAATTATATTTAAATTTGGCTCCATTTGAAGCATTGTATGAAAGGAGATGTCACACACCAATAAATTAGTACAATCTTGAAGATATGGTAGTCTTTAGTCCTAAAATGCTTATAGAAAAGAAGGTACAATTCAATTTAATCAACCAAAGTTTGGTTGAAGCTAATAATAGATAGAAAAGTTATGCTGATTTAAAAGGGATAGAAAGATGGTTTTCTATTGGTGATAAATTATTTATGAGAGTTAAGCCTCAAAATATCTCTATTAAATTGTTTAAATCATCAAATATCTTACCAAGATATATGGGACCCTTTTTAGGTCTTGGAAGTGATAAATATTTTTACAAATAGGCTTACTTTGCCACTAGAGCTAGCTCTCTTACATAATGTTTGTTGATACTTCTCATGTATTGGATTGGACTTTTTTATAAGTTCTGTATCCTAGGCTGGTCATAATAGAACCAATTAGAATAAGTGACATTTTCAAACATAGTTTATGTAATTTGGAAGTGTTATAGTGCAAGGTCTAACAGGACTAATATTATAAGGATAGTTCTACTCGGGAGGACTATAATGAGTTTTATAGGCTAATTACCCATTTATTTGTTTAGAGAATTTACTCTTGTTATTTCATTTTCTAATATGTGTTATTTGATTTCATAAATTTGGTTTGAAATAAGTGTCATTAGGACAATGACTAGTTTTAGGGGGAAGAATGTTACATCTTAATTTCCTCACTAAACTTGATTTATTAAACATATATTAATGGGGTTAATTTTGTTTAATTAATATTATATCAAACTATTTTAATTATGTTTATGTACTGTGACTCATTAATTGCTTTGTTAGTTGTACATAGTTTCACATGCATTAGATTATGTTCATTCGGTATTATTGTGCATTAGAAACATTTTTATTGATTATCATTGATACAAGCTAACTACCATTTGAATTTATGAGGTGTATATAGGAGAAATTTCACTCTCTAGACAAATATGAAGGGGGAGTATCATCAGGGAGGTTTTTGTAGATGAATATGTTGGAGGTTTAGAGATTAGACAAATAAACCAACACACACTAGGTAGTACAATAAATGCATGATATCATTAATTTTGGTTGTGTTTAATTAATTTGTGTTTGGTATAAATTTATTTGGGTTTTGATTTGTGTTTTGATGTTATTCATTTTTAATTACAGTTACTATTTTCTAGATCATTATGTTGTTTCCATTATGTAGTATGAAACTTGTATATGATATTTATAAAACTTTACTTTTATTTGACTACATTACCCATAAAGTACATGTACCTACAAGAATTCAGAAATAAAAGCATTATTAGAACATATATATACATGGAAAATAAATAAATTAAATTTTTCATCATATAACAAAATAATTTTATTAAACTTTACCTAACTTAGACCTAGGTGGAAGTAACTAAGGTGGTACCTAGGGTGACTTATTTTCTAAATACCTTATGGTTAACTATTGATAAACTTGGATTGTTTAATGTTTAAAGTGTATAGGCATTCAAGTTTTATTAAAACATAATTATTATGTTTATTTGACATAATATGATGTCAACCCTAATCTTAGAAGTCATCATTTGGTTTGGTTTTATTTTTTTCATTTGAACCATGCAAAACTTGGGTGGCTAGTGTTTGACTGTGAGTTGGAGGAGATATATGGGTGAATGTGTTGCTTGGTAGTCAATCTATGAGTTTTGGGAAGCATTATAGGATTTTATGGTCTAATGGTGAGCCATTTTTAGATAGCTAATGGTGGAGAATGATTCATCATGAAATTAAGGGTTCTCAAATGGAATGTAGATGATGGGGAAAACATAAAAGGAGAATGGGGTTTTTTGGAAAATAAATAGAGGTCAAGGTTAATAGAGGAGAAAAAGAGGAAAGGAAGGGATTTTTATTCATATTACAAATAATAAAATCTAATTTAGGCACTTAGAGGTAGGGTTTTGTTCCTTGGATTTACTCTAAAATTTTGTATTCAGGTTATACAGTCAATATATGAAATGTGTATATGGTTTATAAAATGGTTGTTTTAGAATTTGAAACCCTAGTGTGAATTAGGGATTTAACCTTGTGGGAGGATGAATCCCCCCAAAAAATTGAATCCATGATTTTATTTGAGTATAAACTAATTATAGAAGGTTAGGGATTATTGTTGAAAAAAAAATCCTTGTGTGTTTATTCACATGGTTGAGTATGTCTTTTTTGGATTATTTACATGGTTGTGTGTTTTGTTATATGTTTAATTTACATAGTTTTGTAAGCTATATTTGTGTGAGCCAAATAAGTTGTGTGTTATATAGGTGTGTCAAAACATCTGAGTGTTAATGAAATGACTTAAGACATTGCTTTAATACGGATTTGAATAGGGTTTTTTTATGACTATTTATTTGACTATGTTATTCCTTATGTTAAAATAAATGAGTAAGTAATTTACTATATGGCATGGTATATGGTTTTTAGGTTTGTGGTTTCATTTGGATTTTAGAATATAGATATGGGGTTTTCATTAAGTATTATTTGGTTTTGTATTCATTGTATTTAAATTTAAAAGTGACTAAGTGACATTAATTGTTATCACCTTTGTATAAATAGATATGTGTTGATTGTGTGTAAATATATGAGTTGATAGTGTATAAAGGATTATGATATCAGTGTATAATTTTTTTTGAGTTGACTATTTATAAATATTATATGATGATTGTGTATAAATAGTTATTATTCAACTATGTATAAATGAATAAGATTCAACTACTTATAAAGGATTATATTTTAACTATGCTCATTTAATTATGTGTTGACTATGAGTTAATATAGTCAAATGCCATATACTAGGTTTAAGATTAATTTCTATTGATTATATTTAAAATATATACATAAGTTTAGTATTAATGATAAGTTTGAGTCAGTATAAATGGTTGGTATTTGTATAAAATGAGTAGGTTATATTTATGATAAGTTATTTGAATAAGAATTGTTATTATTGAGTAGTATAAAAATTACTAAAGACTACATCATCTGGAACATATGCGATAGGTAAATGTGAGGATAAGGATAAAAATTATTAGTTAGATTGTTTTACTTACCATCTTGAGTAATATGGATAGATAAATGTTTGATTCATATTTGGTAGACTATATTAAATGTTAGGTCTAGACTAAATTTTAAACATTAGTAAACTAGTTGAATTTGAACTATTTTGGGGTCATGGATGTTTGATTTAGGGTTAAAACTTATGTTGTATGATTTTAATAAGTAAATGTAACATATGGTACATAAAAAATATTATATATTTTATATTCATGTTTTAATGCATTTAATTTTGGTCTTAAATGTTGTATAGTTTAATGTGATTTATATGTTAGTCATAAATTGAGTTTATGTTTCTTAAGCAAGAACTTAGGATATCTGAATAAACATGAAACATATATAAATAAGTATATATATAATTATGGATTATACATAAATATGATATAATATTATTTATGAATAATTCACACTCACACACACACACACACACACACACAATTAACACTTTAAAACTATACGCACAGGTATCTATATCTATATGTATGTATATATGTATGTATGACCATTTATATGTATATATCATGCCATAATGAAATATATGGAAAAGGGTTTAAAATATATATTAATATAAGTGGACATACTTTATGCATACATACATACATATATATATTCTATTAATTTGGTATGTAAGTAGATATGTGTCTATAATGAATAAATGTATTCATATACGAATTAGGTTATAAATCATTAATTTATAATGAGTTTTTATATATATATATATATATATATATATATATACATATATACATATATATATATACATATATATATATATACATATATATAGGTATATATATGTATATATATATGTATATATATACATACATACATATATATGCAGACATATATGTATGTATGTATGTATGTATGTATGTATGTATATATATATGTGTGTGTGTGTGTGTGTGTGTGTGTATGTATAAATACATACATATATATATGTGTGTATATATATACATACATATATATGTATATATATTGATGCAGGAGCATCTACATACATGTTCATGTAAGACATGGGTAAGTTGGGATTGGTCTTCAACTAGGCATGCAAGCTCTAGTCATGTTTAAATTCAAATTCCAATTATTATATTTTCCCTCCAAAATGATTTCTAAGGAGGAGTAATTGTAATTGTTAAAAGTAAAAAAAAAGTGGAAAAGGTAAAAAGTAATTGTTGGGGCTATTGAGGAAATAAAGGAGTGGTTGAAAATATTTCAACTTGGGTATATTGTTGAAAATTAAAAATTGTATTTGTTTTTCCTTGAGCCAAGTTGGGTGTAGAGGTTAGATAATAGGTTCTTGAAAAGAGCAAAAATAAAATTCATTCAGATAGGGATGAGAGGGATGAAGAGGAAAGAGAAGGAGGAACTCCTTTAGGGAGAGAAGGAGAAGGTCTGCATAAAAGATACAAGGCCTTTTTGGCTTGCATATGTATGTATGTCTGTATAAGGAAAGCATGAGGAAATATTAATAAAAGGAATCTTGTGTAAGTTATCTACATTTAGTTGATACATTAATCTAGATCGAAATAGGAGTGTATGCATGTACGTGTATATCGAAAAGGTATTTATCAATTTTTGATTGAGTCATGCATGTAATTATAATAAGAAGTCTGAGTTTGTGATCAGCCTGTGGGAGTTCAGTCTGGGTTTGCCATAGATATGCATGAAGGAAAGTATTCCAATGTATAGAATTAAGTTAATGCATTTATAATGGTTGATCTAGCCCATTTTGATCTATTTAGGATATTGTGTGAGCTCTCGGGTCTGTTTAGACCGGTCTGTACCATCCGGCCTGTATGTATCGTGTATGCAGTAATGTAGAAGCCCAACCATATATAGAAACCACTATCGAATATATTGGGCATCGATTAGACTATGCTATCAAAGAATATTTGTCAAAATATTTGGCTATGGAAGAAGGGTACGTATGGGTAGAAGAATGTTCTCTTTTATTTAATTATGGCCTTCGAACCATAGGGAGAATGCCAAGACTACAAAGGTGACTATAGGTATGCAGACCTAAGACTATTTAGTGTGCAGATAAGAAAATTACACCAAGATAGAAGGGCTATTTTAGAATCAAGACGTGAAGATGTGAATGGTCTCTTCTCATTCGTAAGGTTTTCGAGTCTTTGAAAAGGATTCCTTTATTTTTGTTTTTAATTACACAGCCCTAAATGGAAGGAGGCATGAATTACACAGCTTTGTATAAAGACTTCAGATAGGGATGAGAGGGTGATATGCTACATAGTTAACACAACTGAATACTATCATGAAATGATAGGTCAATTGGCTGAAAACATTGCAAAAGTTAATGATGCTCAATTTGTAGACAAGGTGGACATGTTTGAAGTATAGGATGAGTTCTTAGTAGTGATAACCAGAGCATTGATGACATTAGTGCATGGATTGGAGACAAAACTTGAAACTAAATTGGCTGTAATGACATGAGTTCCTTGGGCAACTCTTGAGAGTGTGGGTGATCAATCAGGATATGTAAATGGCATTAGTACAATTTTATCTAGTAGTGTCCCTATTCTTGGAGGGCCCCTATCTCCTATTTATTTTCAATTTTTTTCTTGATAAGCTTATAACATCACTGGCCCTCAATTTAATCTTAACATTTACAAATGCAAACTTATATCAGAGACCGGTGCACAATAGATGTTACTCGACACACATGCAGTGAAGACCATTATTTTAGAGGTTCCTTCGATAGGAGGACAGAGTGTTGCTTGACCTGGCTATAGAAAATTGTTGGCCATGAGATGGGTAAAGCTGAGGTGCTTTTAAAGGTAATTCTATCTCTAATGGAGTCTAATGACTGTGCATCAATTTTGGTATCAGAGCTAGTAAGCTCCTGAAAAAAGGAAAATTTTGTACTCTTCTAATCAATTTTTGCAGAGATAAAATTTGTAGTGATTGAAGCAAATGAAGAAGGTAATAAGAAAATTATTGACAAGTTGTTTTCAAGCTCTTTAAAGAGTAATTATTGTTGCAATGAAGAATTTGCAGGTTCAAGGCAGTCAAGCCATTGAGGCTTAAGAGGATAAGAAGCCAAAGAAGGCTTAGTGAAGAGCCAAGAGAAGCTCTAGAAGAAGAGTATAATGAATGATCAAGAGGAAGATCCAAAGCAAGGTAAGCTTGGATTTGTGAAATTATTGATATTTGGTGAAAGTAGTGTCATATTGTAGACCATTGACTCAGTGTGAAGTCCATTAAGTAGGATCAAAAGACTAGGATGCAAAAGGCCTAGGTGAGATCAAAGAGATTGTCAAAAGACTAGTCAAGGAGAAAGGCATGGGTGAGACAAGTGGACCTAAAGGGATCAAGAGACCAAGGTGGAAAAGACTTGGGTGAAGATCTCAAAAATGGAAATATTATTGAAGGCACTACAAAGAAGCAAGTTACATGAAGGCACCAAGAAGAAAGCAAGCATCCAAAAGAAGAGAGGTATGACTAGTAATGGAATTGATAAAGAGATTGATAGATTGGAAAGAGATTTAGCTAATTATTTAGATAAATATGAGTCTTGGATGTAGATGGACAAGAAAGCATGGGTATGGCCAATAAAGAGGAGGTTGAAGTGGCCAATAGATCTCCTAAGGAAGAGGAGAAGAAGGAAAAATGAGATTTCCAAGAAGAGAGAAGCCCATAGGGGTAAGAGGATGAGTAGGTTGCCAAGTGAGCAACAAGAGGAAGAGGTGGAGAAGAAGGTTCTCATTGAGGAGAACAAGAGAAGAGAAGAAAGAAAAGATGAAGTGTCAGGTAGAGCACTTGAAAAGATAAGAGTGTTGGTGAAGAGAACACTCACAGGGACCTTGTGGTCTCTTGTTTTTATATCTAATGTTGTCTTTGCATGGGTAATTTCAGGTATGAGCAGCCTTATGAAGGTCAAGATAAGGGCCTTGAAGAATGAAGAGATTGGTGGAAGAGAAGACACCAAGTACATAAGTGAATGTGTAAGAGAAAAGAAAAAGTTTGTTGTTGTTGATAAGGAAGAAGAGATGCATTGGTTAATGCATGAGGGAGGTGTTGAGGAACCCATACAAGCAAGAGAAGAGATAGAAGATGAGGATAAATTCCATGATGCCATGGAATATCAAGAAGAGGCAAGAGAACAGCCAAGCACAAAGGAAGAGAAAGATTGCTCCATGGATCAAGCTATCCAAGAGGTAAATGAAGTGTTAAGACCTGATTTTGATTATTTTTGTGAGCATGAAGATGTTAATACATAGGTTAGAAGAGGAAAGAAGAAGATGAAGTCCTCACACAAAGCAGTCAATCATGGATACATAATGCCTAAATGGATGGTGAAGCACACCAGCAAGCAACAAGTAAGCAAGCAGGCAAGTTTACCTTATAAGATTGAATTTTCTCATATTCCTAATATGAATGTAGGAGTGCAAGAAAATAAAAGGACAAACAAGGTTGGTTTTTCAGTATTGTCAAAAGTGCATGGTTACAGGATGCCTAAATGGCTTGTGAATTCAATTGATAAGAGAAAGAATCAAATGTGGGTGCTTAAGAAGGCAAAGAGTGAAGATGTGAGTGTTGAGATAGCATCACCAAGAAGTCAATGGATGAGGATTGAAGGTCATTCAAGAAACCAAGAGAATGAAGGTGAGATGGTGAGTGTGGAAGAGGCATTCCATGAAGATAGGATGCTTGAGAGGTATACCAAAGAGGTAAAAGGTAAACAAATGGTTTTTGATGATGTTTTTAAATTATTTAATGATCCTTTCATCAGAAATGAGGTTTGGAAATTGTCTATGAGGACTAATATGCAACAAGGAGAGAATTCCAAATGGATGGATGATGAGGAAAGGGGAGATTATGTAGCAAAGCAATGCCTCATTGAAAACGAAGAACAAAAAAGATGGCTTAAAAGAGAAGTTGAAGAGAGTAAAGAAACACAAGGTAAGGGTACTTCAATTGTATTTAATGAGTATATTGAAGAAGTTGGTTTGCATAAAAACAACTCAAGAAAGGATGAGATGAAGAGTAAGGCTAGTAAAGGACAAGAAATCTTTCAAGTTGATAAACCCAAGTTTGATGAAGAGAATGGTGAGATAGATGAGAGCTCACTAAAGTAAGAAACGAGAATGTTGGAAGAGCTCTTTAGTTCTTCAAGAGAGCTACATACAGGCACAAACCATGATGAGAACACCATTAGTGAGAGTGAAACAAGAAAAGAGCACACTAAAGAGGCAAAAGTAGTTTTGGCCAAAGAGCAGAAGAGTGGAGGTAGCCAAGAGACTTTATGGTCTCAAGTTTTTACTTATAACATTGCCTTTGATGTTTTGAATGTAGGTGTTAAGGTTGTGGAGATGAATGAAGTCCATAGTTCAATGGACAAATTTTTGAAGCAAGAAGATCAAGGGGATCTTGAAGACATGTATGAGAATGAAGCATGGAAGTGGGAGATGGCAGCTGAGAAAGAAATGAGGACATATCTAAAGAGGAAGAAAAGTAAGAAGATGAAAGACAAAGACTATCAAAGGCAAACACCAGCATTGGCATTCATAACAAGACCTTGGGATCTAGGCATATAGTGAAGACAAATGCATGGAGGAAGCATTTCATTTGAACTAAGTTTCAAATCCTTTCTAGAGGGAGAGTATGATGGAGGAGCATCTACATACATCTTCCTGCAAGACATGGGTATGTTGGGATTGGTCTCCAACTAGGCATGCAAGCTCTAGTCATGTTTAAATTCAAATTCCAATTATTATATTTTCCCTCCAAAATGTTATCTAAGGAGGAGTAATTGTAATTGTTAAAAGTAAAAAAAAGTGGAAAAGGTAAAAAGTAATTGTTGGGGCTATTGAGGAAATAAAGGAGTGGTTGAAAATATTTCAACCTAGGTATATTGTTGAAAATTAAAAACTGTATTTGTTTTGCCTTGAGCCAAGTTGGGCGTAGAGGTTAGACAATATGTTCTTGAAAAGAGCAAAAATAAAATTCATTCAGATAGGGATGAGAGGGACAAAGAGGAAAGAGAAAGAGGAACTCCTTTAGGGAGAGGAGGAGAAGGTCTGCATAAAAGATACAAGGCCTTTTTAGCCTGCATATATATGTATGTCTGTATAAGGAAAGTATGAGGAATTATTAATAAAAGAAATCTTGTGTAAGTTATCTGCAGTCAGTTGATACAGTAATCTAGATTGAAATAGGAGTGTATGCATGTAGGTGTACTTCAAAAAGGTATTCATCAATTTTTGACTGAGTCATGCATGTAATTGTTATAAGAAGTATGAGTTTGTGATCAGCCTGTGGGAGTTAAGTCTGGGTTTGCCATAGATATGCATGAAGGAAAGTATTCCAATGTATAGAATTAAGTTAATGCATTTATAATGGTCGATCTAACACATTTTGATCTGCTTAAGATATTGTGTGAGCTCTCGGGTTTGTTTAGACCGGTCTGTACCATCTGGCCTGTATGTATCATGTATGCAGTAATGTAGAAGCCCAGCCATATATAGAAACCACTATTGAACAAATTGGGCATTGATTAGACTATGCTATCAAGGAATATTTTTCAAAATATGTGGCTATGGAAGAAGGGTACGTATGGATAGAAGAATGTTCTCTTTTATTTAATTATGGCCTTTGAACCATAGAGAGAATGCCGAGATTACAAAGGTGACTACAGGTATATAGACTTGAGACTGTTTAGTGTGCAGATAAGAAAATTGTGCCAAGATAGAAGGGCTATTTTAGAATCAAGACGTGAAGACATGAATGGTCTCTTCTCATTCATAAGGTTTTCAAGTCTTTGAAAATGATTCATTTATTTTGTTTTTAATTACATAGCCCTGTATGGAAGGAGGCATGAATTACATAGCTCTGTATAAAGACTTTAGATAGGGATGAGAAGGTGATATGCTACATAGTTAACATGGTTGAATACTATCATGAAATGATAGGTCAATTGGCTGAAAACATTGCAAAAGTTAATGATGATTAGTTTGTAGACAAGGTGGACATGTTTAAAGTATAGGATGAGTTCTCAACAGTGACAACCAGAGAATTGATGACGTAAGTGCATGGATTGGAGACAAAACTTGAAACTGAATTGGTTGTAATGACATGAGTTCCTTGGCTAGCTCTTGAGAGTGTGGGTGAGCAATCAGGATATGTAAATGGCATTAGTACAATTTTGTCTAGCAGTGTCCCTATCCTTGGAGGGCCCCTATCTCCTATTTATTTTCAATTTTTTTCTTGATAAGCTTACAGCATCACTGGCCCTCGATTTCATCTTAACATTTACAAATGAAAACTTATATCAGAGACCAGTGCACAACAGATGTTACTCGACACACATGCAGTGAAGACCATTCTTTTAGAGGTTCCTTTGATAGGAGGACAGAGTGCTGCTTCCCCTGGCTATACAAAATTGTTGGCTGTGAGATGGGTAACGCTGAGGTGCTTTTAAAGGTAATTCTATCTCTAATGGAGTATGATGACTGTGCATCATATATATATATATATATATGTGTGTGTGTGTGTGTGTGTGTGTGTGTGTGTATGTATATATATATGTAGATATATATATATATATATATATATATATATATATATATATGTATATATATATATGTATGTATGTATATCTATATATATGTGTGTGTGTGTGTGTAATGAATATATTATGTAAGTAGATATTTGTCTATAATGAATATATGTATTCATATACAAACTAGGTTATAAGTCATTAATTTATAATATGTTGATTCAGTTATAAATTATGAGGAAAATGATAAATAGTTAATTAGAACAAATAATGTTGTATTTATTATTATTTTTTGGTTAGCTTGGAAATTATTTTGAAATTCTTGAATTGTATTATTTTTATGATAATACTTGTGAACAAGGGATGTTTGCATAGAATTGGTAAATTCTGGAATATTATGAAGATTGTTAGAAAAAAAAAATTTTTAACATTGCTTTAATGAAAGTGGACTTTGGGTTGTATAGGAACTTAGGAAAATATATAGTAGATATTAAGTTCCTATTATTTAACATGTAATTGTTTCAAATTATTCCTTGTATTTATTTATTGTGGTATTAATATGAATCTATATTATAAATCCCTATAAATCTTGTATGTGGATTATTTAATAAGTCTGATATTAATGACACTAAGGAATATTATTGTGAGAAGGTTCTCATTAATATGTTTAGAGTAATTAATACATGGATTAAATGAAGTTAGATTGAGAGTGTGTGTGATTATGATTGATCTACTGGATCATCAACCTATATGAAAACTTTCGCCAAAGTAATGTTTATAGTCAAACATTATCATTTCACTTGTTTAATTAATATGCGTGTATGCATAATGTCATGTTAGAATGGGATTATTTAGTATATGCCACATGTAATTAAAATATTAAAACACACAGGTTATAGTTGACTTCTCAATTCCTGAACCATTATCATCATCTCATCCATTAATGAAGGGAAATTACCTAATTAATAGATTATTTAGGAAGTCTATGATCTATGGTTAGTGTGGAAACACACTCTAATGATGCTTTCCCTCTCATCTAAAAGTTAGTTGATAAAGACTTTTACTCATGATTTTAGTTTTTATACATATAATGAATTTGTGGATACTAGTTAGTTTTGTGGAATATTGTATTTATTAATATTCACTCTAATGTAAAGAAATTGTATTATTATAATTGAGAAATAGCAGATTGGTTGCTCTTATTGTATAATACTATTGTATAACTTTCAATAATTGGTTGAGTTATTATTTAGCATATATACTTATATGATGGATTGAATTTGTAATCATATTGAATTTTATAGGTTTATAATTATTCAAATGAATCATAATTAGTTTATTATGAAAGATGCATTTATTTAAAGATCAATTAATTTATCTTAATTGGGAATAATCTAGATTGATTTTTTACAAAAATTACCTTTTTTTGAGTTAAAACTTGTGGAGTTCTATGTGGAAGCCTCATTGTTGATGCTTTTATTTACCTCACAGGTGCTCTTCAGTGTTGATGAACACATCTCATTTTAGGATTCAAAGAATCCAAGGCATTAGTTGTGGTTTGTGACAGCTCTATGATGTTTATGGTGTAATAAAAGTAGAGTATGGGAACTATCCACAATATTTATTTAATTTGGTGGTTTGGAGCCACCAGGGTCTAGATATTTGAGATAATTTAAGCCTACAAGTTAATCTAAATGGATATTAACAATTATCTTTAAACTAAGTGGGTTTTGATTAAAAATAGAAAAAGGAAGGAGAAGGCAGAAATGAGAGCATGATTGCAAATTCCCATCTCAAATATTATGAAAAATTTATAAGTACTTTGAGCATACATGAAATAATTTATGGTGTAAAATGTTATAAACTCATATTACATCACAAACTAAGTAGGCTTCAAAGGAGATATATAAGCCAAAAGTAAGAACCAAATTTACTTTACAAGATTGCTACTATAACCTGAATAGCATATGTACATCCAAATGTAGAGAAAATAAAATGAAGTATACTTAATATATTTTTAGTTAATCTAGTATTAGTATAGATTAATAACCTTCTAATAGAAAATGTAGCTCAAAATGTAGAGAACCATTAAAATTTAAGACAACAACCTGTAATCAAGAGACAACATTTATTTCAACAAACTATTCAGAAAACCTTTTTTGAATTCCTAAGTTGTATTAAATGCTCTTTATATACAAATTGATTAAAGTCTCTCTCTTACAAAATGGTAAATTTTTCCTATTTATAGGAAATAGAGGTAGTATATTGGTTATCTTCTCAAAACATCCATGGTATGATAAGGATAGCTATCCTTAATACAAATTTTACAATACAAAAGGCTTTGTACACCAACTTTGACAAAAGGAATCATATATGCTAACAGACTAGCATATATGTTATAAAATAATATTCTTATGTTACATTGGTGGGTCCCTTAGGTTATTTATTGAGGATTTTATTCACATTAGTATATTTTTCTCTGATTATCTCAGAATCTACTATAGGTATCATTAACTAATCCTCTTCTTGACTTGCCAATGTATTAATTCTTTATCACTCTTAGATTTAAGTTCCTGAATGTATTGGGTCTCTACAATCTACTTCCCTGATGTCATGATGGTATCAATGACCATTTTATTATCTTTGATAGGATAGCCTTGGCTACCCTTGATGTCATATATGAAGGTACTGACCTTTTTCTTGAACTCTTCATCATCCACCAGGCCTACATCATTAGTATTAGAAGGGTTTATCAATAGTGCCCCTAAGAGCTTCTCCATTATTTCTATCAATCCTTTATTCTCCTTAATGAAGCTATTAACACTATCACACTAGTTTTTCAGGTCCAATATTCCATCTTAAATGACATCTAGGAGGGCATGAAAATGCTTCAACTTGATGATATTGACACCTTGGACCTTCTTGGTGTGATGGAAATTAAATAATTTAGTTGCCTAATCTCTAGAGTTTTGCCACTGAGTGATTGATGCATGTTCTTTCCCAAATTATGGGTCAAGTTATTTGATCTAAGATTCAATTCCTTTAACCCATAAAATGTACTAAAGGACTTATCCAATAGTTTCATTATATCCTCAAGGATTAAAACTATAAGCTGTGCTTCCAAGTCTTTCTTCTCCTTTACTAGATTGGTGATCTTTTACTACATCCCCTAGATTCTAGTGAAGGTCATTATTGATTGGGCCACTACCAAATTTGCCACATCTTCATGGTGGATGGGATGCTTCCCTACTACCTACCTTTGTATAGGATTTAGGTCTACAAAAGGTTCCACCTTTTGAAAGGTGAACTCTTTGATGCCAATGGTAGTTTTCTTGGCTATAACCCTTTCAAACCCTATTATATCTAGATTATACATGATAGTGGTCACTAATTAAAAGGGTTTGGGTGTTTCTATGGTTTTAATATTAATTCTACTCAATGCTCCTAGATCTTCTATTTTATTATCACTTTCTTTGGTTGATTGAAAAATTCTTCTTTATTCTTGCTCCATGATCTCTTTCATCTAGGGTTTGACATTATCAAGGGGATCTTCACCTGTAGTGTAGGTAATCACCAGTGAGTGTGATTTGGAAGGATCCTTTTAGAGTTTCCCATATATAAACCAATAAGGAATGATAGGTCCATGTATGGAGAACTCATCACTAAATAAATTTACTTCATTATTGGGATGGGTTCATATGACCTTTGGTATTTTAAAGGACCTAAGGATAAAGGCCAACTCAGCTTCCCTCTTCTTTTGTGTGACAAGGACCAATTCCAATTCCACTTATTTTATCTTTTCTTCCTCACCTATTTGAGGTCTCTCAATTCATTCCAACTGAATGTTTGCTCCCTCATCTTCTTGATTAGACCCATAGGTCTCTATAAGTTCCTTAAATAATTCATCCACCATCTCATATGATTATAGGGAAACCATATCATAGTGTTCCACTAGATAAGATGGTTTTGGAGGCTGGGTTGATGATGAAGGGCCTTATCCTAGCCTTTCTTCTAATTTCTTCTCACTAAGTCCTTGAATTTAGAGTGCTTTCTATTATGGCTGACTTGGAGGTGCATTAAAAGTGGAATATAATAGATAATACTATTATGGGTTCATTTTCCATCTCTCCCTAGCTATTTTCTCATCTCTTTATAGTCTATGCTTAAACTTGAAACCATGTTGCCTACACCTAGCAAGGACTTCCTCAAAGTCCATATCTTTGGTGTAAAAATGGTCATATGGACTAACCCTATGATCATATGTTACCTTGGTTAGTTTCTTTGAGTACAAATGAGGGACAACCTTGTTATTGGGGTCCCATTCCTTTAGGTCATCCTTATGATTATGAAAGGCATCACTATGTTTGGACATGATGTCCAATTATTTCCAATCCCAGATCAAAGTTTTCCTAATTAATAATGGGAAAGGATGTAGCATGACCTTCCTCTTATCCCTAAAAACATTATAAATTCCTTGGAAGTTTTAGTGAGTAAGTTCTTGCTCAACAAACTTGAGGGGAACATAAATAGGTAACCTGAATGGTTGGGTCATGATCCCTTTTATTTTAATAACAATGTAGTATGGATAAAACCAAATATCTCCCATGAGTTGAGCATACTTATTAACAAGAGGGTGCATCCTAGGCATGGGGCTCCTTTAGATATTCTTGACCAAAGTAGGGTATATACAATCACAAATGAACTACATATGAAATCTATACTTGAAGATATACAACTTCGCATAGTGATGGGAAATAACAATTTTGCTATGGGAGGACCAATTCTTGACACCAAATATATGACAGGATGCCATTAATGAGTCCAATAGATAGGACATCATGGTGATTTTTTTTATTTTCCTTCTCTTAAATCTATAAAACTGTCTCCCTAATTGGGTGCTAATTATCTCTCCAATAGGTGGAGTTAGCTTCTCTTCCACCATGAAATATATGTAGGAAACCCATCTGGGTTTGATAGAGGTTGTGGTGGCTACCCCTGAAGATCTATGAAATAGGGTCATAATGACCTTAATTCCTTCTCTAAATTGAATGATAGGGATTTTACCATCATGGATCCTAGCTAGATTATTTCCTTAGAATAACCAAGGTCTTAGGATAACATATAGATTATACTGGGTAGTCCATTATTTGATGGAGGGGAGGTCTATGTGAGATCTAGGGAGCTTGTAGTAGCCTTCAAAAGATACTAGGGTAATATAAGACATTATATTTGACCCTTATTCTTTGATGATCTAGTCATTTTCTATTCTAAAATTAACAAATAGGGGTGTAAGGATATCAATGCAATGCAATACCTTGGGTTTAGCAGTAGGTTGATGAAGACCTATCATTTGGATTGAAACTAGGTATCTCTTCTAGTCCCAGTCCTTTTGGTGAATTCCACCCTTTTCTCATTGGATGATAGAGGTTGAAACTCCTAAATTTTTAAGAAAATCTCAAACCAATTCTTCATACTATTAGCTAATACCCTTGTATCCAATTTAGTATCTCCATAACATCTCCCTTCATGGTCCATAGATAGATACATGTTTCTATTTTCCTTTAATTATTGTCTTATCACCACCATGATCTCAATTTCCTTGTAATATAACTGGTATTGATGCTCAAGATGACACTTTGAGCCTGTTTAATGCACTTATGTCCTTAAAAATCATGTTTTGAGGATTAGGGATTTATGTTGGTCTAGTAGGGTTTTTAAGGCTTTAATGGTGAAGGTGATGACTTTCATAAATCTATTAATTTCTTAGATATTATGGATAACAACACTTAGACAAATCCTATCTTTTTAGGTGTGCCAAATTGTAGGATTATCCTTTAGTGCTTAAATGACATTCATGTGGACATCTTTAAGTTTGTTCCCATAGAACTCCCATGGGAATCCCTTTGAAAATTACCAATTGGATTTTAAATAAATCCTTTTACATTGCTCCATTGGATTAGGATTCTAAGATTAATGTGAACCTTTGATTAAGATCTTAGAGGTCTTATTTGATTGGTCACTCAAATCTTGGATGACCTAGTTATGCCAAGTGGCACATTCTAGATTCCTTGGGAAAAGTCCACCTTCATCTCACACCATTGGATTAATATCAGTGATGGATCGAGAACCATCAATCATGACCCATGAGGTTGAAGTTGATTGGTTGAGAGGTTGGCTATGGTTAGATTTGAGAGTCTTGCTAACATCAAAGGCATCCTTACGAATGTCAAATGATGGGATCATGACTATAAAATTTAAGATTGCAATGTTATTTTAGCCAAATGATAACATGCCACACATCACATTATTGGTAATATCAATAATTTTGGGCTGATGTAGTCTATTAAATCAAGCTAGAAAATGAATGCAAATAGTTGATCATGATTTGATAGGTCTTCTTTGATTGGCCCAGCTTTAGGACTCTTTGATTTTGCACCAGTAGATCAATATCACTAGGTGAACATGGATAGTTTGATCTTATAAGATGCACAAACATTAAGTTAGTCTATGATGCACATAGTATTAAGCTAAGGGTTTAACATTAAAAACACTATGATCTATGTTTTAATGTGATAAGCCTAAATTTTAAACATTTAGAGGGTCCCCTTTTGGACAAAGGATAAAAGTTTAGATGGGGTTTAATTTGAAGGCTTTGATAGCATCAAAGATGTAATCATTAATGTCAAATTATGGGAGTATGTTCATCAAATTAAATACCATATAAACTTTTATAGTGAGTGGGTTTTAATATGTAATTCATCCTAGGATGATCTTGTATCATTAGATTTGAGGCCTTAGGGAAGAAAATACCATTAGATCTACATCTAAGATAAAACATTGAATTATATCATGATATGTGTAGTGATTCAGACTAAATTTTATGATACTTGAGGAATTTTCTATGTTAAACAAACACCAATACATTTCAGGATTAAAGCTTAGGCTAAACATTGATAAAGTCTATGTCTAGGATGAAAGGGGGTTTATAGACATAATGTTTAATGAGGTTAAGATGGATTTTGAAAGGTGGAAGGAACATAAAAGGGGACTTATGTATAATTTTATGTTAATTTTTGGGCATTTTTAAAAACATAATCGAGCCTTAATTTAAAATTAAACTTAGGGTCTTTTTTTTAAAAGGACCAATTCCTGCTAAATTTTCTCCCATGAAAAATGAATTTGAACCCTTCAGTTTTTTTTCTTAGGAACCCTAACTTCCTCCATGAAACTTAAAATTAGCCATCCAAGGGTAATTGTTAGTAGGGTTAGCTCATAAAACATAATTAAACACATAAGGACTTATCCCTTTCTAGTTGGATGATGTTCAAATTCTAAAAGAATAACCTCATGAAAGCTAGACCAGGATATAGATGTTTTGACACATTTACAAGGGTCTCCATTTTTTAAAGAAAAAAATATGGGTAATGTTGGTCCCAAAAACAATGGAGACTCATAGGGGAAACCTAACAATATGTTATAACTTAAAAACTCTAGTTTAAAACCAACACATAAGTCCTTTATCTCATTTGATCTACATATCATTACTTAGGTCAATTCAATGTTGAATGAAGCTTCAAATGTGTAGAATTTAATCCTCATATACAATCCTAAACATGATATGTGTGTGATTTTATTCCACTTACTATTTATCATGAGACTTCCAAGAGCAACATTCAGATCCATATCCTTTTGCCATTACATTTGACTTTGAGCAATATTTAGATATTCTTTTAAGAATAATTACTCTTAGTTCAAGGGAGGATATGGCATTGGTCTAATACCAACCAAGCATCCATAACCCTAAAATAGATACCTTTGGCTTCAATCACAGCCTTGATCCATTGTCAGCCAAACATCCATAGCCTCATTGGAGGTTGCCTAGGTCACCTTTAACTTTTCATCTTTTGATTTATCATTAAGTCCCTTTTGTGTCTTTTTTACTTTTCAACAAAGGTTGGGAGCCAAGATAACTAGGTTTAAGGATTTGGTCAAATGTTTTGGTTTTAAGATAATCCTCTTTAGTTGAAACATTAATCTCAGATAGTGATGTGTTTTAAGTGCAAGCATGCATGTGCCTTAACTATTAGACTCTCCTTCCACATACATGATTATTCTTACAAAAGATATTTGGTCTTAGGTAATGCATTGTGTTCTCAGGGGGGTAACTAACTAGCATGTGAGTATTTTTAAAAGTCTCTATATTGTAATATAGTGCTATATTACATCCTTAGGTCCTCTTGTGTTGGATTCATGACCTCACTTGAAATACTTGAACTTTGATAAATTATGAGTAAGGATAGTCTATGAGATTTTATTAAAATAAAGGAGCATAACCAAGAATAAAGGATAAAATGAAAAAAAATAAAAAACAAGACACAAAAAAAATAAGTAAACAAATATATATAATCCAAGAAGGAAAACCAAATAATAAAGGAAACTAACTAGCCTACCTACTCTAACTCTAAGCAGTCTTATAGATGGTATTCCATGAATAACCCTAGTGGAGTAGTAGCAAAGTAATGCTTAGGGTATTTACCATTGGTGGTAAATGTGAATTATGATCCTTTAAGGTGTTTTAGATTGAAAGTGTTGTTTCTTAAGGTCTTTTTAATTTGTTATGGACCAATCCATAATGGTGCAAACTCACCATGCTTGTCCTTAGGTTCTGATGCCTTGTCCTAAAGGAGGACTAGGTGTCCCTATCTGAATACCTTCACTTTCGACATTTTTTTAAACCATATTTTCATAGTTACTTGATGTCTACTAAAGTCTAAAAATTCATTTTCCCTAGCATCTTCCATATAAATGATGTTTGATAGACTAGAATTAGCAAGCTCTTATCTTTCCTCCATGTATTCTTTCATGAATGTGAAAGTAGGAAATTTGAGAGTGATGGGTAAGATAGGTTCCTAAAACTATAAAAACACAAATGGTGAAGCTTTGAGCACATAATTGATCCTTATTCTATCAGCCCCTAATACATACTTAAGGATCTTATGCCATGTTCTAGGCTTGTTTACAATGGACTTTTTGATGGCAATCATAATATTCTTGTTGGTAGATTCCAAAACTCAATTTCCTTGAGGATAATGATTAGAGGAAAACTTCACATAGATACCATTATCATAATCCCATTTGATCATTTCAATGGATATGAATGTATATCCATTATCACAAACTAAGGAAACTAGGGTTCTAAATTTAGTGCAAATATTTTCTTCTAAGAAGTTGATCACTTCCTCTATCCTACATTATTTGGTGATATAGCTTTAGTCCATCTAATTCAATAATATATAGTAATTAGGAAATACTTATGGCATTTAGAGGAATTAGGATTAATAAATCCTACAAAGTCTAATCCTCATTGTGTAAAAGGTTTGTCTACCCTCATAGGTTGTAAAGATATGGCTGCCTTTGGCTCTTTTGTGCTAAAAATATAACATGAATGGAACTCTCTAACATGCTTGGGAGCATCCTTGAAAATGGTGGGCTAATAATACCCAACCCTAAGAATATTTTGGGTTATGGTTCTCCCTAAAGGATGTCCACTGCCTTAATTTTCATGAAAAGTAGACATGATTTGAAAAGCCTCTTTTTTGGACACACACCTTAAGTAGAACCCTCCAAAGTTCTTACTATAAAGGACTCCATATTTGATGATTTAATGGGATGATTTGAGCCTTAAGGCTCTCCTTTTTTCTCTAATTAGTCCTAGGGGACAACTACCTCTAATGATAATATGCATTAAATAGTCATACCATTCATTTGGCTAAAAGTTTTATTGATCTAATTGCATGACATGAAGTTTGGGATTAGCATTGGCAATCATCTGGACTAGGCCCTAACATTTCAGCAATTTGGAAATCTTCATCTCTATATCATGATCTTGTAGTATTTCCATCCACTTTATTCTTCTTTACCTAAGCTCATTTTAACTTAAAATAAGCTTTGTGGTTGGGTCTAGTAAGATGGCATGTACCCTATTTCTAAGGATGTAATGTCTGAATTTTTTCACTACCTTCACCAGTAAAAAGGCCTACTTATTAATCAAAGAATAGTTTACCTCTATTTTTTTTAAATTGGTGATCATGAAGGATATAGGGTGGTCATTTACATCTACCTTTTGAATTAGGACTGTAGCCATGGTGTGGTCAAAAGTAAATGAATACAAGTAAAAGTCATTTGAGAAGTCAAGACTTATCAAGATTGGGGCTTGATTGATTGCTCTTTTGATGTCAACAAAAACTTTCTTGGATTATTCATCCCAATAAATTTTATCATATTTCTTAAGCATATCATTCAGAGGTTTGATAATCTCAATAAATCCTAAGATGAACTTCCCCATGAAGTTAATTTTACCAAAGAATGACTTCAGTTCCTTCTAACTATTAGGTAGATTAATCTTGGAAAGGGCTTCCTCTCTCTTAGGGTCTATGTAAATCCATCCTTTGGTGATGGAATTCCTAAATAATTTTCCTTTATTGACATAGAAGATATTTTTCTTGGGGTTGAGAGATATACCATACTTTTGCACCTTTCAAATACTTACTTTAGGTGCATGAAATGGTCCTCTCTATTCTTGGAGAAAAATATAAGATCATCCATATATTTGATGATGTAGTTACCAACTAGACCTTGGAAAGCATGGTCCATGGCCCTCTAAAAGTTATCTCCTACATTATTCAATCCAAATGGCATTCTTTTGTAAGGATATGTTCCCCACTTGGTAGTGAAAGTTGTTTTCATCTTATCTTCCTGAGAAACAAGCACTTGGTTATATCCAGAGAAACCATCCAAAAATAACATCATAGCCGATATGGAAACAACTTGGATGGCTTGGTCAATATAAGGTGGGGGTAATTGTCCTTTTTAGATCCTTTATTCAGATTTCTAATGTCTATGCACAATATTATTTCCCCATTCTTCTTTCTAACTAGGACAAGGTTAGCAACCCAAGTGGAGTGCCTAATAGCAAACATGATAAATGCATCCAATAGTATCTTGACCAATTTAAATATCATGGTTTATAATATAGGTTTGACTGGCCTTTGTTTCTATCTGAAGGATTTGCAATCTCTTTGAGAGGTATAGTATGAGTAATAACCCTTGGATCAAATATTTTTAGATATTCATAGGACCAGACAATTACATCTTTATACTTTGTAAGTATCTCCATAGCCTTTATATTTTTCATTTTAGTACAAGAATTTCCTATGTTTACTTGTTAGGGTTGATCATGTGAGTTGAGATCTACTACATAATAGTCCTTACCATTTACCTTGGGTACCTTAGGTGTTTTAGGAATCTTGCCATGATCAAACAACCTTTCCAATGAGATCATCAATTTAGGTATCTTATTATCATTTAGTTGGATGATTTTACCATTAAGATCCTCTTCAGAAGAATTTTCATCAGCTTCATCACTAATGTGAGCTTCAAAGGCCCCATAATTGGTCAATAAATCTAAAATTTATTGATCATCATTGAAGACTTGAAAATGACTCACATTATCCAAGACTAAGGGTGATAACACTACCTCAATACTAAGGTTAGGGTAGTCATGATTGGGCATAAGGTTAGCTACAACAGAGACTAGCTCATTAATAGCCTTATTTTCTTCTCTAGGGATAGACATGATGTTAAAAGCATCAAAAGATTATATTAAGTCCCACACTCTAAACTTGTAAATTTTTAAGTTATGATAAATTGAACTGATACTTTCTCCTTACTTGATTGACCACCAATTCATAATCCCCATAAATAAGGAGTTCCCTAACTTTATTCTTAATAGAAAGTTACAATCCTAGAATGAGAGCTTCATACTTAGCCAAATTATTAGTGCATGGGAATTGTAACCTATAAGATACATGATATTGCTTTTATATAGGGTCTATCAATACAATACCAGCCCCTACTCCTAATTTTCACTTGGCACCATCAACATACAATTTCCATAGGCCAAGTACAGGAGGAGGGTCTTTGGAACTAGGTTCTTTTATAGTCTCTAGAGGGAAAACTCCTTGTTGAGATTCAAGAAAGTTTACTTTTTCATTGATAAAATTATATTCTATTATCATGTGCCTCATTTTTGGTTCTCTTTCTACCATTATTTGATTTGGTACACCCTTCCATAACAACCATAAGTGGGAACAGTCAATAAACATGTATCCATTCAAGACATTAGTCCATTCTCTTAGATAATGTGAGTCATTTTCAAGGCTCCAACATATTTTGGAACCTAGCATTGAAGGATCTAATGGGCTCATTTTCATCTCTCTTAATAGTTGTAAATTGGTGATAAATGACATAGGGGATTATGATCTTCCCGAATTGATTAATAAAGATAGTGTTAAACTTATTCCATGAGGTAATACAATTATCAAAAAATTGAGGAACCATTCATATACAACATATTTGGATGTAAAATTAAATAATCTACAAGCTACATATTCATGGATGACATTTAATAACCTTTAGGCAACCTTGAAAGACTTAACATGTTATTCTACATTTGAAACTCTAGTTGGGCTAAATATTGGCAAGTAATTTTCAAGATTATGAGGCAAGTCATGAACTACACCTAGTGTATTGATGGGGTAACTTACAAGCCATGTCATATCTAGATGAAAATTGAACACATGAACCCCTTGTAAATTTGAAGATGGTAGGGACTTCGAACACCTACATCTTCCTATATATTTTCAAGTTTTTCTACTATTTTCTAGATCATGTAAGGGATATCTTATCTCTAAATGTGATATGGTCCTAATCCTTGGAAATTCTAGCTTAAAGATTAAGGATCTTATTTAAATGGTGTAACAAGTTAAAATTTGTAAAGAATTACAATCAACCTACACACTAAGCCTATTTTATTGAAGATTTGATCTTAGAGGGACAAATGACACTGATATTTGACTAAGTAAGCTCAAAGATGTGTTTAATTATGCAAATATGGCCATTATTTGCAACATGTGACTCAAATAAACTCAAGATTCACCAAGAATTATCAATTTTTAACCAAAATAAACCATTCTATGAATTCTTAAATCCTAAAGTTATCTTTGCTAGAAGTTAACTATTTATTTTCAAAGAACTAACATCTTTGCCTAAAAAAGCACAAAGATATATGGAAAACCACCTAGATCAAGGATATTTACACTTAGAGTGAAGAATCACTCATAAGGGTTACTAATCATTTATATTTAACACATGAATCATTTTAATTCATAAATCATGCCCTCCTTCTAGTGCCAACATGAACCTCCCTATTACTGCTTCTAATTACCTCATAGGTGTTCTTTAGTGTTGATGAACAGTTCTCATTTTAGAATTAAAAGAATCCAAGGTATGAGTTGTGGTTTGTGACAATTTTATGATGTTATGGTGGAATAGAAGTAGAGTATGGGAATTGTCCATAATATTTATTTAATTTGATGGTTGGGAGCTACCAGGGTCTAGATCTTTGAGACAATTCAAGCATATAAGTTATTATAAATGGATATTAACAATGATCTTTAAACAAGGTGAGTTTTGATTTAAAAATATATAAAAAGGAAGGGTAAGGTAGAAAAGAGAGCATGATTACAAATTCGCATCTCAAATATTATGACAAAGTTATAATTACTTTGAGCATACATGAACCAATTTATGGTGTAAAATAGCATAAACTCATATTGCATCACAAACCAGGTAGGATTCAAAGGAGATATATAAGCCAAAAGTAAGAACCAAGTTTACTTTAAATTTTTGCTACTGTAACTTGAATAACATATGCACATCCAAACGCAGAGAAAATAAAATGAAGTATACTTAAGATATTTTCAGTTAATCCAGCATTAACATAAATTAATAGCCTTATGATAGAAAATGTAGAGAAGCATTCAAATTTAAGACAATAACATACAATCAAGAGACAAAATTGGCTTTCAACAAACTATTCAGACAATATTTTTTGAATTCCTTAGTTGTATTAAATGCTCTTTGTATACAAATTGCTTGAAGTCTCTCTCTTACAAAATGGTAACCTTTGCCTATTTATAGGAAACATAGTTAGTAGACTAGTTATCTTCTCAAAACATCCATGGTATGATAAGGATAGTTTTCCTTAATACAAATATTACAATATAAAGGATTTTTATGCCAACTTTGACAAAAGGACTCATATATGCTAGCAGACTAGCATATATGTTATAAAATAATATTCTTATGTTACATTGGTGGGTCCCATGGGTTATTTATTGAGGATTTCTTTGCCTTAGTATATTTTTATCTGATTAGCTCAAAATCTACTATAGGTTTCATTAAAAAATCCTCTTCTTAACCTACCAATGTGTTAAATTATTTGTCACTCTTGGCTTTTAGTTCCTAAATGCATTGGGCCTCTACAATCTACTTCCTTGATGTCATGATGGTATCAAGGACCTTTTGATTATATTTGATAGGCTATCCTTGGTTGTCTTTTATGTTTTGGATGAAGGTACTAACCCTTTGTTTGAACTCTTCATCATATTCTAAGCCTATGGAAATGGTCTTAGAAGGGTATACCATTAGTGCCCCTAAGAGCTTCTCCATTCTTACTCTCAAGCCTTTATCATCCTCCATGAAGCTATTGACACTATCACACCATTTGTTCAAGTAAAGTATCCTATCTTCAATGACTCCTAGGAGGGAATGCAAATGCTTCAACTTGACAATCATGATGCCTTGGACCTACTTAGTGTGATGGACATTAATCAATTTAGTTTCCTAATCTCTAGAGTTCTACCACTGAGTGATTAATGCCTATGATTTCCTAATTTTATGGGTCAAGGTATTTGATTTGAGCTTCATGGCCTTCAACCCTTTAAAGGTGTCAAATAAGGACTTATCTAACATTTTCATTATATCCTTAGGGACTGAAAATGTAACCTATGTTTCCAAATCTTTCTTCTTCTTTTCTAGATTTGTGATTTTATGTGGCATCCCTTGGATTCTAGCCAGGGTAATTACTAATTGGGTTACTACCAAACTTGCCACATCTTCTTGATGTATGGGCTACTCCATTTCTACCTACCCTTGTATATGAGTTAGGATTAAAAAAGGTTCCACCTTTTGAAAGGTGGAATATTTAGTGCCAATGGTATTTTTCTTGGTTGTCACCCTTTTAAACCCTATTGTATCCAGATTATACATGATAGTGGTCACTAGTCCAAAAGGTTTGGGTGTCTCTAGGGTTCGAATCTTAGTTCTACTTGATGCTCTTGGATCTTATATTTTCTTACCACTTTCTTTGGTTGGTTGAATAATTCTTCTTTCTTCTTGCTCCTTCATGATCTCTTTGATCTAGGGTTTGACATTGTTAATGGGATCTTCACCTATAGTGTGGGTAATCACCAGTGAGTGTGATTAAGAGGGAGCCTTTTAGAATTTCCCATATATGAACTAGTTAAGAATGACAAGTACATATATGGGGAACTTATAAGTAACCAAATTTACTTCACTACTGGGATGGGTCCATGCCACATTTGGTTTTTTGGAGGACCTAGGGACAATGGCCAACTCAACTTCCATCTTCTTTTCTGTGACAGGGACTAATTCTGATACCACTTCTTGTATCTTTTCATCCTCACCTATTTCAGGTCCCTCAATTTGTTCCAACTCAACTATGGCTCCCTCATCTTCTTGATTATACTTATAGGTCTCTGTAAGTTCCTTGATAAATTATTCTATAATCTCATATGGTTCTATGGAAACCATATCAAAGTGTTCCATTAGAGAAGATGGTTTTAGAGGTTGGGTTGATGATAAAGGGAATTTTATTGGCCTTTCTTCTAGTTTATTCTCACCATGTCCTTGAATTTGGAGTTCTTTCTATTGTGGCTGACTTGGAGGTGCACTAGAAGTAGAGGATAATAGATGATACTGTAATGGGTTCATTTTCCATCTCTCCCCAATTGGTTTATCCTCTCTTTGTAGTTTGTGCTCAAGCTTGAAACCATGCTTCTTGCACCTAGCATGTACTTCCTAAAATTCCATAGCTTTGGTGTAAAAATGGTCATATGGACTAACCTTATACTCATAGGTTACTTTTGTTAGTTTTTTTGACTATAAATGAGGGACAACCCTGTTATTTAGGTCCCATTCCTTTAGGTCATCATTTTGAAAGTAGAATGTATCCCTATATCTGGACATGATGTTCAATTGTTTCCAATATCAAATCAAATTTTTCCCAATCAACAATGGGAAAGAATGCATTATTCCCTTCCTCTTCTCCCTAAAAACATTATCAATTCCTTAGAAGATTTGGTGATTAATTTATTGCTTAGCCAACTTGAAGGGAACATAGATAGACAGCCTAAATGGTTGGGTCATGATTCATTTTATTCTAATAAAGGTGCAGTCTAGATAAAACCAAATATATCCTATGATTTCAACATACTTCTTGACAAGAGGGTGCATCCTAGGCATGGGGTTCCCTATGATATTCTTCACCAAATTAGGGTATATACAATCACAACTAAACTACATATGAAATCTATACTTGAAGATGTGCAACTTTGCATAGTCATGGGAAATGGTAATTTTGCTATGGGAGGACCAATTCTTGACACCAAGAATATGAGTGGATGCCATCAATGAGTCCAATAGATAGGACATCATCATGAATGATTGGCTTATCCTTTTCTTAATGCCATAAAATTGTCTCCCAAATTAGATGCTAATTAGCTCTCCAATAGGTGGAGTTATCTTCTCTTCCACCATGAAATATATGTAGGAAACCCATCTGGGATTGACATAGGTTATGGTGGCCACCCCTAAAGATCTTAAAAATAGGGTCATTTTGATCCTAATTTCTTATCTATATTGAATGATAGGGATTTTACCATAATGTCTCCTAGATACATTAGTTCTTTAGATTAACCCAAGTCTAAGAATATCATCTAGATTATGTTGGGTAGTCCATTATTTGATGGAAATGAGGTCTATGTGAGCTCCAGGGAGCTTGTAGTAACCTTCAAAAGCTACTAGGACAATATAGGCAATTCTATTTCACCCTTTTTTCTTTCATGATCTATTTATTATCTATTCTATAATTAACAAATAGGGGTGTAAGGATATCAATGCAATGCAATACTTCGAGTTTATTAGTAGCTTTATGAATACCTATCATTTGGATTGCAATTAGTTATTTGAAATTTCTCTTTGTGACTTCCACCCTTTTCTCATTAGATGATAGAGGTTACATCTCCTCAATTATGAATAAAATCTTGGACTAATTCTTTATGCCATTGGCTAATTCCTTTGTATCAAATTTATTTTCTCCAAAACATATCTGATCATGGTCCATATATGTATTCATGTCTCTATCTTCCTTTATTTATTACATTTTCACTACCATGATCTCAATTTCCTTGGAATGTGATTGGTCTTGATGCTCAAGATGACACTTTGAGCTTGTTTAATGGATTTATGTCCTTAACAATCAAGTTTTGAGGTTTAGGGCTTTAATCTAGTTTGGTAGGGTTTTTGAGGCTTTAATGGTGAAGGTGATAGTTTTCATAAATATATTCATGTCTCAAATATTATGGATAACACTACTTAGGCAAGTCCTATCTTTTTAGGTGTGCCAAATCTTAAAATTGTCGTATAGTGCTTATATGGCATTTACATGGAACTCCTTAAGCTTGTTCCCATGCCACTCCCGTGGGAATACTTTTTAAAATTAGTTATTGACTTGTAAATAAATCCTTTTATGTTTCTCTAGTGGATTAGGATTATAAGATGAATGTGAGCCTTTGGTTTAGATCCCAGAAGTCCTCTCTGATTAGTTTCTCAAATCCTAGTTGACCCTATTTATGCTAAGTGGCACATTTTGGCTTCCTTAGGAAAATTCCACCTTCACTTCACACCATTATATTAACATTAGTTATGGAGTGAGAACCATTGATCATGATCCGTGAGGTTAAATTTAATTGGTTGAGACGTTGGCTATGTATATATTTAGTGGTCTCACTAACGTAAAAAGCATCCTTATGAATGTTGAATGATAAGAGTGTGACTGTTAAATTTAATATTGCAAGGTTTTTTTGGCCAAATGATAGTGTGCCACATGTCATATTCTTAGTGCACTCAAGATTTTAAGGTCAATATGGTCTATTGTATCAAACTAGGTGATGAACGTGAACCATTGATCATGGTTTAAGAGGTCTTATCCAATTGACCTATCTTCAAGGGTCTTTGATTTTGCACTATTGGATCAAGATCATTAGGTGAACATGGATAGTCTGATCCTATAAGATGCATGAAAATTAAGTTAGTTTGTGATGCACATAGGCTTAAAATAAGGGTTTATCATTAAAAAATACAATGATATAAGTTTTAATGTGATAAGCCTAAAGTTTAAACATTTAGAGGGTCTTCCTTTGGATTAAGGTTAAAATTTTGGATGGGTTTACTTTGAAGGTTTTTATATCATCAAAGACATCCTCATGAATTTTAAATAATGGGATCATGGTCATGAAATTAAATATCATAGAAAATTTTATAGTGAGTAGGTTTTTAGTATGTACTTCATCCTAGGATTATTACAAGCTACTAGATTCAAGGATCTAGGGTAGTGAGTACCATTAGATCCATATCCAAGTTAAAACATAAAATTAGAGCATGATATGTGTAGTGATTTAGACTAAATTTTAGTATGCTCAAGGTGTCATCTATGTTGAACAAACACCAAGACATTTTAGGATTAAAACTTAGGCTAAACATTGATAAATTCCAAGTTTAGTATGAAAAGGGGTCTGTGGACATAACACTTAATGAGGTTAGGAGGAATTTCAAAAGGGGGAAGGAAATTTAAAGGGGACTTAAGTATAATTTTATGCTAAGGTTTGGGCATGTTTAAAAACATAACTGAGCCTTAATATAAAATTAAACTTAGGATCTTTTTTTAAAAGCACCAGTTCCCACTAAATTTTCTCCCATGAAAATTAAATTTTAACCCTTACGATTTTTTGATCAAGAACCATACCTTCCTCCATGAAACTACACTTAGTCATCCAAGGGTAATAATTATTAGGGTTAGCTCATAAATCATAATTAAACACACAAGGACCTATCCCTTTCTAGTTGGATGATATTCAAATTATAAAAGAATAACCTCGTGAAAGCCATACCAGGATACAAATGTTTTGAAACATTTAAAAGGGTCCCCATTTTTCAAATTAGAAAAAAATGGGTTATGTTGGTTCAAACAATAGGTTATAACACCATAAATTTACCTTACATGTTTCACACCTATTGTATGTCAGACTACTACATATCATGTAACCTCCTTAAAATATTTCCTAATGATTTTGAATATGGAACATAAAGATGCAACCTATATGATATTTCCATCCACTTTGATGGATTCATCATATGACTAGTTCATTAATATCCTTGATAACACCATTATAGGGTGGGAATAATTTATCAATACCTTTATTACTTAGTTCAAATAAGTGATTGACCCTATACTCCTCTACCCATAATTTTACTACATAAAGAGGGAGCCAACTGAACTCATTAAAAATTTCAATGCTAGGTTTCAAAATATGTATATTTTGGTCACCGTTTTATATCAAATAAATTCCCAAATAGCTCTTGAAAAATACAAGAATGCATTGGATATTTGGATGGCCATGTTTTTAAGATATACCCTCTCATAATAGACCTAACCCTAGCTTATGTAGATGCTATAAATATTGACAAAAAGATCAACCTTTAAGGTCAAATGATGGATCCTATTCTTAATTCCTTACCAAATATGCAAACCTTTAACCTCATTCCCAAATAAAATCATAACTTACCGCTCTCCAAACTAGTACCTATAACTAACCAACTCCGTTTGAGACATGTTATCCCTAATCAACATTTGAATTTTATATTTATGTAGCTCTAGTGCTGAAAGTTTAAATAATATATTTATGTACAATAGGAAAAATATAAACTATAGTCATCCCCAAAGTCATCAATATCCTTTCCTAAATAAGTTTCTTGAAATTAATATTTTAGAGATATCCTCTAAATAGATGCCATGTGCATAACATAACTCAACATAGATAGCTTAACTACATAGAGTTATTTAGCACTTTTGACATCTTCTAGAGAGAAATGGAAAAATACAAGGTGGTTCTAAATAGCTACAACTATCCAACATATGTTAGGTTCTTAGTAATACCATGTTATTATAAACCATCAAGTTTCTTAGATGAGAATGAAATGAACAAAAGGAGGTAGTTAGTGAGGTGAAATATTTTAAAAAAAATTAAAGGAATAACTACACTCTTAGGAATAGGTCAGCTCAATATCCCCTAACCATGTCTATATCTCTCAATAATAGTGTAACCCAACTAGATCATAATGTCAGGAATGATCCACCACCTCCAAAACCTCATGAACCAAAGATCCTAGTGGAGGCTCAACCATTTAAAAATATGGTGGGCTATAATATTGTATAAGACATGAAGAAGATTAAGGTGAATATCACTCTTCATGAACTTACTTAGATCATTGAACAACATGATCTTCTATTGAAAACACTTACAAAAAATCCAACTAAGAAAACACAATTAATCAAAAGGATAATAACATTAACATAGTTATTCATAATAATAATTCTAAGGTTCATCCCTTTTTTTAACTATTAGACTATTAGGGAAGAATATACATAATTGTTTGGTAGACATAAGAGCTTAGGCCAATGTGATGTCTACAAGAATCTATGAAAAACTAGGTTTAGTTCCCATAAAATTAAAAAAATTAATAGTCTGACTCAATAAGTTTGAGGTCAAGGTAGTTGATATTCTTAATGTACATATGTAACTAGACTCAAAACCTTAGATCCAATAATTCATGGACATTCATGTTATGGATATTACTAAAGCCTATAGGATGGTTCTCATTTAGGATTGGTCAAAATCCTTGAATGGGTATATTTAATCATATTTCTCCCATGTGTGGTTACCTTGGAGAGGTGTATCTAATTAGATCAACATGGATGGGGAACCCTAGATGAAGCATATGATAACTGATTAAAATGTAATCAATGAAAATGTGAACCTACTATCCTTTGAATTATAGATCTATACACTGAGAAAATAAAACTACTTAAGAAAAAGATAGCAATGAACCTACAACACCAAGATTTTGGTCCCTATATGTTTATGGGGGATATTCCAAACAAGGTAGTGGATCAAGTGTTCTCCTCATAAACCCATAAGGAAAGATAAACCTAGCTTCATATAGTTTTAAATTCTCCTATACTAATAACCTATCATAGTATGAAGCATTAATCCTTAGGCTAATGTTTGCATTGAAGCAAATGGATAAAGAGATAAAAGTGTTTAGTGACTCTGATTTAGTTGTAAACCAATTTAAAAGTATATTTTAGCGTAAACTATCATACCTTAAGAAGTACAAACATAGCGCATGGGACCCAATAAAAATGTGTGACACATTAAATGTCATCCCTATCCACATGGAATAAAATTGGGTTACCAACTTATTAGTATCCTTGGATACAAGCCTAACTCGCATGGATGACACTAAGATGTAAGAATTTATTATTGAACTAGTTTCTTACCCATCTATTCCTAATAACATAATGAATTTACATGTTGTTTAATATGACTAGAACAACATCTAGTTCCTTAATAGTCTTGGGTCATTTGAAGTCCAAATAATAGATGAAGAGGAAATAATGGTTATAAGGATGAAGTTAACAAGGGTGGGATCTGTAATATCTAAGGAAATTAAAACCTAAAGGGAATAATTTCACTAGATAAGTAATTCAACACATTCAAGCCTACATCATCAATAAAAAAAATGCAATTTTATGGGTTAGAAGTGTCAAACCATTAACCAGGGTCCATGGAAAGACATTA
Source organism: Torreya grandis (assembly GCA_037957365.1). NCBI lineage: Eukaryota > Viridiplantae > Streptophyta > Pinopsida > Cupressales > Taxaceae > Torreya > Torreya grandis. Next base: position 2,108,712 of record JARHVA010000908.1, on the reverse strand, counting down.
AACCATCAATGTAGGTATAGATTAGATGTACAAGGAAATAGAGAAACATTGTAAGTTATTATTAAGTTACAAATATTAATCTTTAAATACATAATGTTTTCGGCTTATCAGGACCTCAAAGGCTTAGACCCAAGGGTGATCACTCTTACCACCACCCTTAATATACCAAAGACCATTCTGATAGAAATAATAACCCATTAAATTGATCTTTGAACCTTCAATACACAAAGAACTTCACAAAATCCTATCTCTTGGAAAATTATTCCTAATTTACAATTCCACTTGAGTATAAAAATTAGTACATATTTTTAATAATAATAAACAATATTAGGTTGTGCATAGACTTCTAAAACCTAAACTGAGCTTTAGATAAGGAAAATTAGCCTTTATCATCCTTTGATGAATTAATCCAAATAGTTAATGGATCCTAGATGATTAAATTTTTAGATAGATTCTCAATATATAATTAGGTTTATTGAACAATGATGACTGATCCAAGACTACATTTACCATTAAGTGGGCCACATTTTCCTATAAACAAATGCCATTTGGATTTATCAATGCTAGAGTGACCTTTAAAAGAGATAGATTCTATGTTTAAAGGTAGAATTGGTAAATGCATAGTAATATACATGGATGATTTAACTATGTTTTCAAAATGTACATCAGATCATATCCACCATTTGTATAAAGTCTTTGAAATGTGTAGAAGGTACACCATTTCCTTAAACCCTAAAAATAACATGTTCAGTGTCATTGAAGGTAAGCTTCTCAATCATATCATCATGAAGGAAGGTATTTTTATCAATCTATAAATATTTTATATAATTTATAAATTATATCATCCTAATAAAAAAAATTGAAATCCATCTTTGGAAAAATCTATTTTGTCTACAAGTTCATTTATGGATTTGCTAAGAAATTTAATCCCCTTAATACTATGTTGAAATAGGATGATAAGATAGAGTGGCATGGTGAACCAAAGAAATAATTTTAGGACATAAAGGATTCCATCATGAAATCACCTATGTTGATTGGTCTATATTAGTCTAAGGATTTATACATTTATCCTTTTGCCTCTAAACACACCATTATTTCTTATCTCATGTAAAGATTACATAAAGATGAACACCATGTTACTTTTATGATCACCAATATAAAACATGTATAACTAAGGACTCCACTTTAGAAAAAAGTACATATGCATTAGTTAAGGCTGTGAAAACATTTAGGCACTACATTATTTAAGTAAAGTGCATATAATCATAGAAAACCCAATTATTAAGCAAACATTGCATTAGAATGAACTAGGAAAGTGTAGAGGAAGATGAATGACCAAGACATATGAATATGACTTGGAAATAAAACCTACCAAGATGGTTAGAGGATAAGGTCTTACTTAGTGGATAATTGAGATTGACCCAAGGATCATTTTGCACCAATTAGACTAGGAGATAGTATTTCAACATGATTGGTACACCCCAATTGTCCATTATATAATATATGGGAATTTACCTCTTGGAATCAATAAAATATATAAGAACACCCTCAAAATGAAAGCTACATAATACATGATGAAGAAAGGAATTGTCTTAAAAATGAATCATGAAGGAATTTATTTTGAATGCTTATCATAAGTTGAATTTAGGGAAGTAATGGAAAACTTTGATGAAAAATTGGGCATTGGTAATCTTATAGTAAATGAGATGAAACAAAAAAATGTAGGTGAGTTATTACATTCCAAACTTATTCAAAGACATCCATACTCATGTTACGACATGCCATCAATGTTATACATTTTCCAAAAGAGAAACCCATGTTGAAATGCCCTTATAGTTGGATATAGTAATAACACCATTTACCAAATGGAGGATATATTTTTTGGGGGCCATCAACCCCAACTCCTCAACATATCATAAGTTTATCTTTACATCCATATATTATTACACAAGATGGACCAAAGTAGAGGCTAAAAATAAAATCATTATTAATGAAGTGAGAAATTTCCTATTCAATAATGTGATAAATCATTTTAGGACCCTTGTCTCATTAGTATATGATAATGGCCATGCATTCTAATCTCTAGAGTTAATAAAATGGGTATATGATAATCAGATAAATTAGAGGTTCTCATCCAATTAATACATATAGGTAAATGAATTGGTATAATCCACTAAAAAAAACCTAATCAAAACCATTAAGAAGTTTATAAAGAATAATCCCCATGACTATTATTACTTTATGAAATTCTCTCTATGAGATGATCACATTAGGCATAAGAATGCACTCAAAATATCACCATTTATACTCGTCTATGGATTAGATTTGGTTATACCAATCACACTCAAGATACCTTACTAATGTTTTATGTATTAGTACATGGAACCAAATGATAAATTTAATTCAAGTATCTTATACATTATCCATTTATAACAATCTTAAGATTAATCCTTACTAAACATCAACAATCATCAAATCACTATCAAGCATTGGTTTGATAAGAAGTCTAATGTCAAATCCTTTATAATTTCATATATAGTTATATTATGGGATTTATCCTAATAAAAAAGGTTCAAAATTCCAAGTTGGATTAATGCATACCAAATAGTTGAGCTACTTGAGAAGAATGCTTTCTATCTCTAGGACTTCGAAGGCAGTGACCTCCCACTACATGTAAATGGATAGTTCTTGAAGCATTAGTTATTGAGTTTCTCTTATAGTGAAATTTTAGAATAATGAATAAAAATTAGGTAATGAATATATTATATTAGGCTTAGGTTTGTTTTTTTATATCATGTTTTTTTATACTATTTTATTTGTCCTTTGCTTCAAGTGTTCTTGTGCCCAGTGTCCATTTTTACAACATTGAAATAGTTTATTTGGTCCCCAGTCTTCCTCCCTAGAATGAAAGACTCAAGGTGCCCCATGATTTTTATAAAATAAAAAACTCAAAAAGAATGGAAACTACTCTAAGGGATGACTAAACATTAAAAATTAATACCAATATTGGGAAATAGAAGGTGAACTGATGCAGGGGCATCCCATGATGACCCCAAGTTGATCCATTTTTTCTCTTAGATTAGTATAGTATATGTATTAAAATTTTTAGAGATAATTATTAGGATTTTTTTGGAGTATATACTGTCTAATAGTCCATATAATTTTAATACTTGATTTTCCCACCAAAGGTCCTTTTTGAAAATTTGAACATTGTTAGGTCTTGTCAACAAACTTCCATGCATTGTTTGAAGGTGACAAGGGGTAAGACCATATGAAATAGTTATATATGAGTTTTTAATACTATTTCAAGGTAATAAATTTATTATATATTCTATCATAAAGGTCATAAAGTTCATATATTGATAAAACATGAGAAAAACAAAAGAAGGTCGCTAGCTCCAATATGGGAAAATTGATCAAGAATCAGTTATGAACAATAATAGGGATATAGAGAGTCAATTTTATAATGTTAAAGATGAATAAATTTTAATATATATGATATAAAATTTAATAAAATTCTATTGAAAAAAAATATGGTGATTTTTTTGATAATTCTGTTGTAGAAGGAATGAGATCAGATCCTGTTGTGGTCATTGAAAAAAATGTTATTGACTATAAGTGTTGTGATTGTTATGAGAATGAAGTTTAAATTGTTTATAAGTGTATTTTTAGGTTAATTCACATGTGTTTTAAGTAATATACTTTAGTAAATTCAAGAAAAGACTTTAGGGTCTTGAAGAATTCTAAAACAAGTCCATATTAGGGACTGATCAAGTTTGTAATTTGTATTTTGTTAGGTTGAATCAAAACTCTAATAATTGTGTTTTAATGTGTTTTAAGGATGGTAAAGGGTTTAAAAAATTTTAATGTGAATAATTTTATGCATATATATACATACCAATGAACTTATATTTAATATATGGTAAACTCAGACCCTATAAAAGAATTTGGAAAATAACTTCTTGTTTAATGTTTCATGTCTGTGATTCTAACTAAGTTTGCTATATATTCTTTAGAGTATGATGGTATACCATAAAAATTATATTGATAATGTGATGGATTTTTTTTAATAGGTTTAAGATATTATAATGGAATAAGGAAACTCTTGTAAAATAGGCTCCTTTAAGACACACCCTTGTTTCCTGAAGTAGACTGTATGTAACTTGAATTAAGAGATTGTTCTAATCAAATAAGGGTAAGTAATCGGTATATTGAGGAAAGTTTTTTTATTATTTTTGAAACCCCTATGGTAATATAGTGGTCTTGTAGACATTTTTATCCATCTAAATAATTGGTAGACCTGTAAATAGTCATTAGATTAACTCAATTAGATGCAAATGTGTCTTGAAATACTTAATAGTGGATTGAAAGAACATGAAAAAAGGTTTTGAAAATGTAAACAGGTCTATATAGACCTTAAATAAATATTTAGGTCTTTTGAAACCATTTTAAACATGAGAAAATGGATATGGATATCCCTTGGCTAAGACAAGGTAGATAAAACCTTAGAACTAGGGTTTTGAGGATATTGGAAGATTATACTAATGAAAACTAGAGAAAATTTGTGAAAATATCAATTATAATGTATTTGAATGTATTTTTAAGTTATTTTACTATTTTTTGTGTTGCCATACCTAGGGAGAAGACTATTGGTGTAATAGACCTAAATAGGCCTAATATGCCTAAATAGTGGTATGATTTTAGTTTGAAAGTTACTCAAAACAAAGAGTTAGGATTTAAAAGTGTATGGTTAGATAGAAATTGATAATTTTTTGTTGAACAAATAATTATTTTTTAAGTATTAGAAATTAAACTTGTGTACATAGTGAGAAAGCCCAAAAATAGGGCTAGTATGAGTGTAACAACTGTATGCAGAGTGTGTAAGAGTGTAAATGGATAATTGGAGAGTGTTGATATGAGTCTGATAGGTTAATATGATCCCAAATAACTTGGATAAACAATATTATAACCCATTAATAATCCAAGGTTGGAAAGAAAGACTTGACCTAGTGAACCACTATAAGGACTATGAAAAAGGTAGGCAAAATTATGGAAAGAGGTACATTGAGTCTTAAAAAGAGTTGGTAAGTTGATAAATGTTATTGAGATAGTAAAGAGACCTTATTAAAATTGATAAAAATAAAAAATACTATGTAAACCATAGATTCACTTGTGAAATCAAGAATCTTACATAAAGAAATGGTCTTATAAGATTTGCTTAATGCAGTTAGATTAAGAAAAAAAGATCAAAATGTGTTCTTTCTACATGTTTTGAATCATTTTAGTATCAGAGCTTAGGGAAAGATTTTATGGAATGTTGAAATGATTAACAATGTGTTGTGAAGTACATTGTAGGATAGGTGATCAAATATAGTTCTCCATGTAGAGAGCAAGCAAAGAAGATAATGATATGGTCAAGAAGATGGTATACTAGGTGAACTAGCTGATTTCACCATTGATGATGAGAATGGAGGCTATATAATATGTTCTCAAGGAGAGAGAACAAAGAGTAGAAAGATAAGATAGGTAGTAAGGTGAGTCTTTACAAGCAAGAATGGAAGAGAGAGAATAGAGATGTCATATAAGAAAGACCATACGTACAAGTGTAAGTAGTAGTTTAAGAGGGCATGGGATAACATCGTGTAGGATAAATCAAACCATTTTTAGGTCATAGGATGAGGAGGTTAAAATGTCCAATAAGGAAAGGACCAAGACAAATATTTTAGGGGTAATGTTAGAATTGTCATAGAGATGGACACAGGGTAACAAAGTGTACAAGAAATGTAAATAGTAATATGCAACAACATAGAATGAGAGAGATGAATAAGAATAGAATAAAATAAAGGAATGAGTCATTACTCATGAGGAGAGTCTTAATGTAGTAGAACAAAGCATGAAACCAATCCAAAGGAAAAGCTTATTCAAAAGAACATGTAAATCCCATGGTAATGTAGGTAATTTGGTTATTGATGGTGGTATTACTAATAAAATTATTTCACTGGAGATGGTGCAGAATTTGAGGTTGAAAATGATGTTACATCTATAACCACACATAATTACATGGGTTTAGATAGGTCACCATATATTGGTAAGTGAATAGAGTTGGGTTAAGTTTCAAATAGGAGGATATAGAGATAGTTTATTATGTGATATTATGCCTATAGACATGTATCATGTGTTGATAGGGAGGCCATGGCAGTATGATAGACATCCCATACATGATATGAATGCCAATGCATATTTTGTTAAGCAATATGGTGAGGTATATGTACTATCACCCTTGAAAGGTAAAGAGGGAAGAAAATATGAAAGATTCATGATGATAATTTAGTGTTAAAATCAAGCTATGGAAGGTTTAGGATTGGTCAAGGTACCAAAAAATAAAGTGAAGAGATAACATAAGAATGCAAGCATGGTATCCAAGTCCATTAAAGAGAGGATAATAGAATAGAGTTTGACATAGCAGCTGAGATGGAAAGGATATGGTTTAGATATGACACTAAAAAAGAGAATAAGATGGAGGATAAATTATCAAACAATAAGGCAACCCATGAGGAATCCATGAAGGATTGAAATATTATTTCTAATATGTTGATTTGTGACAAAATCATAGGTATAGATCAGGTAGTAAAAGAAGGGGTGATTAAATGTTTGAAAGAGAATGATTCCCAAGAGATGGAACATAAACATCAATCCAATAAAAGCACTCATGAAGAAGAGTTAATAAATATGAATATGTATCCTATGCATGTATAAGAGATAGTGGGAAATCATAAAGAAGTTGATATACAACAACTAATCAAAAATATACATAGGAATGAGGTATGCAAAGAACAAGCACAAGTAATGTATGAGATATAATGGGTAGCACAAGGAGTATTGGTGAAGGAAGAGGAATGAATATTTATAGTAGTAGTTGATAATGGAAAGAAGAAAAAGGTGGATCAGATTGAATAAGAGGAATATTGGTGTACACTTGCATGGCAAGGAGGAAAATGTAGCAGATATGTTTTGTTTAACATTGTTGTTTCATGTGTAGGTATCAAGGTGAAATAGAGGAGGCATATATGTGGGTCCCAAGAGCATGTAAACCTCTATGAGAGGAAATTTGAGGTAGAAAAATTAAAGAATATTTCAATGCATATAGGCTGTATCATTTACCAAGTGCATCATTCCATACATGTGGCAAAGATTCCTCATCTTGGTATTATGATGCAAGGTCATCCCATGATGACCCCAAGTTGATCCATTTTTTGTATTAGATTAGTTTAGTAGATGTATTATAGTTTTCATCGGTCATTATTAGGATATTTATGGAGTTTAGACTGTCTAATAGTACATATAATTTGAATACTTGATTTTCTTGCCAAAAATCCTTTTTACAATTTTGAATATTGTTAAGTCTTGTCAATAGACTTCCATGCATTTTTTTAAGTTGGAAATGGGTAGGACAATGCCCAAGAGTTGTCTAAGAGTTATTAATACTATTTAAACATCCTAAATGTCTTATATATTTTATAATCAAGGTCATAAAGCACAAATACTGATGAAACATGAGAAAAGCAATTTAAGGTCACTAACTCCAACGTGGGAAAATTAATCAAGAATCAGTTATGCACATTAGTAGGGATATAGAGAGTCAATTTTATAAGGTTAGATATGAATCTATTAAAATAGATATGATGTAAAATCTATTTAAAAACTATTAAAAATATCTATGGTGATGTTTTTGATAACTTTGTTATAGAAGGAATGAAATTAGACCATGTTGTGGTCATTAAAAAAATGTTATTAACTATAAGTGTTGTGATTGTTATGAGAATGAAGTTTAAATTTCTTTATAATTTTATTTTTTGGTTAATTCACATGTTTTTGAAGGAATATACTTGAGTAAATTTAAGGAAATACTTCAGGGTCTTGAAGAAATCTAAAACAAGTCCATATTGGGGACTGATTAAGTTTGTAATTTGCATTTTGTTAGGTTGAATCAAAAGTATGCTCATTGTGTTTTAATGTGTTTTAAGGATGGTTAAGGGTTTAAATAGTTTTAATTATAATTATTTTATACTTATATATACATACTAATTAACTTCTATTCAATACATGGTAAACTGAGATCTTATAGAAGAATTTGGAAAATAACTTCCTATTTAATGTTTCATGTCTTTAAATCTGACTGAGTTTGCTTTATAATTTTTAGAATATGATGGTAGAACATAAAACATGATATTAATAAGGTTATGTATTTTTTTATATGTTTAAAATATTCAAATGGAATAATGAAACTCTTATAACACAGGCTCTTTTAAGACACACCGCTATTTCCTAAAGTAGATTATATGTAACTTGAATTGAGTGATTATTCTAAGAAAACAAGGGTCAATAATTGGCATATTGAGGAAAATTTTTATATTATTTTTTAAACCCTTATGAGACTATAGTGGCTTGGAAAATATTATTATCCATCTAAATATTTTGTATGGTAAACCTATAGATAGTCATTATATCGACTCAGCCATATGCAAATGTGTCTTGAAATGCTTGATAGTGGATTGAAAGTATGTGACTAAAGGTTTGGAAAATTAAAATAGTTATATGCAGACCTTAAAAAACTATTTAGGTCTTTTTAAACCATTTCAAATGTGAGAAAATGGATTTGAATAGCCCTCGTCTAAGACAAGGTAGATAAAACCCTAGAACTAGGGTTTTGAGGATATTGGAAGATTCCATTAACAAAAACTAGAGAAAATTTGTGAAAATCTTGGGTAAAATGTATTTGAAGATATTTTTAAGTCTATTTTATTATTATATACATTTCCATACCTAGGGAGAAGATTGTTGGTGTAATAAACCTAAATATGCCTAAGAGGCCTAAACAGTGGTATGATTTGAGTTTAAAAGTTGATCAAAACAAAGAGTTAGGGTCTAAAAGTGAATTGTTAGATATAAATTGATAAATGGTTGTTTAATCAATAATTATTTTTTAAATATTGGAAGTTACACTTTTGTACATAGTGAAAAAAGCCCAAAAATAGGGCAAATAGGAGTGTAACAACTATATGCAGATTATGTAAGAGTGTGAATGGATAATTGGAGAGTGTTGATATGGGTATAAGAGGTCAATGTGATACTATATAACCTGAAAAAATTATATTATAACCCATATAATAATCTAAGGTTTTCAAGAAAGACTTGAACTAGTGAACCATTACAAGGACAATTAAAAATGTAGGCAGAATTGTGGAAAGAGGTATATTGAGTCTTAAAAAGAGTTGATAAGTTGATAAATGGGATTGATATAATAAATATACCTTATTAAACTTGATAAAAAGATAAAATACTATTGAAATCATAGATTGACTTGTGAAATCAAGAATATTGTATAATGAAATGTTATTATAAGTTTTGCTTAAGGAATTTGGATTAAGAAACAAAGATCAAGATGTTGTCTTTGTACATGCTATGCATCGTGAACCCCCAATATAAAATGTAGTGATAAGCAAGACAAATCTATAAGAGGCACTGAGAAAATTAAAATCCATTAATTCAACACTATGCATGTGAATTAAAAAAAAAATCTAACCTAACCAAATTCATCACTATAACACCAAGTAAAAATAATAAAGGTACTATAAATTTATAAATAAGTGAAAGGTCATCTATATATTTGAATCCTACTAAATTTACCATAAAATTTGACTAATTTGGTCTCCAAGCCTCTTGAATCAAATATTAAATATTAGATCAAAAGAAGTTTAAGTATCTATATATGTATGTATGTATGTTACACACACACACACATAGATATATATATATATATATATATATATATATATATATATATATATATATATATATATCTATGTGTGTGTGTGTGTGTGTGTGTGTGTGTGTGTGTGTGTGTGTGTGTGTGTGTGTTTGTGTGTGTGTGTGTGTGTGTGTAGTTGTTTCCTTAGAGAGGGTTATTTTTACAACTTCCATCATAGAATTTATGGACTAGTTGGTAATGGAAAAAGGCCAAAAGTGAGACTAAAAGCATATATACCAAGGTTAAGATTCCTAGTTGGTATCATAAAAATCATTGAGCCTTCCTTAACCAAGATTTTATAAAATTCATACCACTTGATAAAAATTTTGATGTCTTAGATGTACCTAAGATTATTAAAGTAATCCATCCCACTGGTAATGCACAAAATGGCCTTAAAAGTAATAAGATCCAAGTATGTTACTTGTTGAAACAAAATTGGGATATTTGTATAATAAAATTGTATTTGATGGAGGTTTGATATCTTATCTCTATTTTCAATATTGGATTATTGTAGTCTAGGTTCTAAATACCAGGGTAACATTTTTCCTACAAAGTTGTCATTTGTTGTGGTCGACACACCCCATTTTTTAAAGAAGTGGAGGATCCCTCTTAAAATGGCCAATTAAAAGTGCCTAGATTTTTAGTCCCTCTTTGCATAACATTTTTTTGATAAAATATTCAAATTTATGTCTTTCCCTAGTTCACCTAGCATTTAATGTGCTTGAAATGACAATTTGTTCTCTATTAAAAAAACCCTATGACCTTTTATATTTAAGAATGGTTGAGTCTTTGTTACATTATAAAAAGAATAAAAAACTTTCAAAATTATAATAATTTTTTAGTTACACTAACTATTTTTTTGTAGATTCCAACTTGTTTTTAAGGTCCCAATATTAGTCTCATAGAGTCATACTTGGCATCTCATAAAGCTTCATTGGTAGGTAGGTGAGTGTATGAATTGATTACATGGCTTCCCTTTTTACTTAATATTTTTCCATTAATTTATGAAAAAAGAATGTGTTTGAAAGTTGTCACGATTATCTCATAGTGGTGTCATGGAGGTTCCCTAGTGAGTGGAAGAAGTACCTTGATAGTCTATGCGAAAATGATAATGTGTGCAATGTACTTGTTCTTGTATGAATTAAGGTGGATTAGTTTATCTTTAGAGTTTGAATGATCAGAGGTGTTTAGGGTTGTGTATGATGATTGGAACATGTGCAATTAGAACATGTGAAAGAGGTCCCTAAGAATATATCCATACTTTTAGAGCTTGTGTGCATATGTGGAATTCATTTGATTGATCATAGTTTTCATCTGGACACTTTAGGTCTAGTGTCAAAAAACTTGAGTTGGTAGTTTGATGACATCACCATTGTCATGTGGGAAGGAGGTAAGTGAAACTACTCATAAAGTTGTGATCATTGTAGTCCCTAGTTTTTATGTGCCAGATCTCAAGTCATGCATCAAATCATGGTTAAATATATGAGGGTACAAAGTTGGCTTCTTAGTTAGATTTCATTATTTTCCTATACTTAGCCAAATTTTCAAAGTAGCCAAAAAGAGCCAAGTAAGCATTTTGATGAGGTCAACATTCATATGCATGGAGGTGTCAGGACATAGTGAACATAAATCTTGGGATAACAAGTGAATCACATAAATCATTCCATGAAGGCCATATACATGAAATAAAAATGGTCCTACCTTCTTAGAACATGTTACCTTATCCTTATGTCCCCTTAAAAATTTGTTGGACCTATTTTGAATATAGGGTACTTTTGTGAGAAAGTAGGTAAAACTAAAATATAAGAATATGTATTGATATAATGAGACCTCTTATTCTAATATAGTGGCCTATAGAACCCCAATGGACCTCAAATATATGATGAGGCCAATTGTGGAGTTTAAGATTTAAATAAGATAGGAAATGTGCCTTAAAATATCACATATTTTGGTTTGAATTAAAGTTTAATATATATTTTTTCCTTTTAACATTGCCTTTTATTATGATATGTGTTTTAACTCTTGAATATTTATATATTTCCCTCTTTATACAAATTTATAAAAACCAAACATGAGTGAAATAGGTAGCTAACACAAGAGAGCTTATGATTTGCTACTAGAAGATATAACCTAAAGACCATGGTGCCTAAATACTCCTAGAATTTCTCAACATATAAGTGTGAATCCTCAAAACTGACCTACATGTGCCTCAATTGAAAGGAAAGAAGGGATATATGGGGATTCTGTAAGATCCACCCATGTAATACAGGTGATATAATGATGGATATGCTCATAGTTAATCCTAAGGATGGAAAAAATGCTTCAAAAAGGATGAGTCTATAACTAAGATATTCATGTCACTAGGGGAGCCATATTCACCTATGAGGGATTTATTGAAAGCACTAAATATAATTAATAGTCATCCTAGAAGAGGGGGTAAGTATCTAATCATCTTAAAATGGGGGAACATAAATATGGTGAAAATAATCATAAGGAGACTAAGGAAAACATGATAAAAATGTGATATAAATAAAAACCCAAAGTGTTATGAAATAGCTACAAGGGAAACATAGGATTAAATAAAAATGTAATTAAACTTGAAGATGATACTTAAAAACCAAATTAGAAGTAATAATGTAAGTAAATTATCCTAAAAATGGGTGAATTAAATTTAAAAAAACATGACACCAAATAACAAACAAAACATATATGGATCATTTTGTGTGCCTATATGAACCATTTTGTATGTTGATATGACCTATTTTGTATAACATGTACATAATATACTTATATTTTATATGTGGATATAATGTAATAGTTTTAGTGTACAGACATAATTATTTATATGTGTATATTATTTTTTGACCTTATTGTAGATTATCCTTCTTATAATTATTGTCAAATGAATAAGTTTTCATAGTATGGTTGTGTTAATGAATGGGAAACTGATTTTAGCTTTGATAATTCATGTATAACATGATTAGAAAAAATATATAATTTTTTCATGATTTAATCAACTTGATGTGTCGTCATACAATTTGAGAAGTCATTGTGTGAAAAATCCCATCATTTCCAATAATAATTAAAATATACATTAGGAAGGTTTATATAATTTTTTAATTCAAAAATATATTCAGTATCATGTTTAAATATTTGGAGAAGACCCAAAATCAATGAAAATGATGATCGTTTATTGAAATCTTTCCTATAGATATGAAATATTTAGTAAAAATTTCTTCTTCAATGTATGGAAAATGATCAAAAATAAATTTTTATGCCTTTAGATTATTAACCCTAAAAATAAATGTGAAAATAAAGAAATAAAACTAGAAACATGCATAAAGAAACAAAGAAACATGAATAAAAAAAGTAAGGTGAATATCAAATTTCAGTGTATGAAATGCAAGTGTATGTGTCTTAGAATTATTCTTGAAGTTGAATTTATTTATTTATAATATGTGTAAGGTTCTTGGTTTCTACCTCATGATGATTATGAAATATCAAGAAGATAAGCAAATGAGGATGGGAATTATAATATACCTCAAAACCAATTAAAATACCAAGGATGGGCATCACAAGATCCCCCAAAGTTTGAAACATGGGTAGGGTAAGGTGCTTAGTGTAGCATAGAATTTCACCCTTGTAGGATTTTTTTTCAATATCTTTCACTCCCATATACAATATTAGATCAACCTCAGGATGTAGGTATCATATAATGAGGTTGAACCTCTAGAGAAGGTTAACTTCCTCTTGGTAGATCACCTCAAATACTAATTTTACCTAAAAAAGAATAGAAATAGGGTATATGATTACTAATAAAACTAAAAAGGTGACACACCAATTTATATGATACTCAAATAAGCTTGAAAATAAACACTAATTCAACATAAGATAATATTTGTTCACATAACCTCACAAACTAGCTAATCCACATAAGTATTTCTTAAACTAGGCTCACTAAGCAATAAATGAAGCAAAGAAGAGTTTTACAACTCACACCAAACATTCATTAATGGTGGAAAAATATCAAGTTCAAAACCTAAAACTAGCTTGAAAACACCTAAAAAGAGGCAAGGAATAAGGATAATGGACATGTAAGAACACTCCTTCACAAGACATCAGCTAAACACAATTTAGAGGGAAGACAGGTGAAAAATGATCTTTAATGGTTTAAAAGGTATTTATTACAAATATTTGGTAGGGTTTTGCCTTGTCAAATGATAATATATTACAAAGTGGGGGAAAAATGGGAAGAGATAGAGAAGAAGAAAGCACTTATAAATAAATAATTTAGACACAACTACCTTCCACAGAGTCTCAACCACCTTTGGATCAATTAGCATTAATCCTTCCTTATACAATAGATCTCATTAGTCCAAATAGTATTTAAGCCCTCTCATTGGCTTATAAGGACACTATAAGATAATTTTTTTTGAATATTATGATGTCATAAACCACTCACATGGGAAAAGTCTCCAAAGACTTTGAAAACACATTGAATGCTCCGCTTGCTCTCTTAACCTCCAAACTTCTCCTCTTGGAATTCTATCCCCCCTCCACTTATAATTATAGAATATTTTGGAAAATGGTTAGTGAAACTTGAAACTTGATTCTTAAATAACCATGGAGGTCATCTCTTATGTTTTTGATTTTTTATGTCTTCTTCTATTTTTAACTTCACTTTTCTCCTCCAACTTGCAATAAACTCCATGAAACCTACAATTTTCATAGACTCCATTGATGGACTTATCTAGCTTGAGCCACCTTAAACCATCTACCTTTAAAAATACTACCAAGACCATTTGGAATCATAATAACCAATTTTATACCTATATAATACTTCCATACATCCATATCATGCATATGAGGAAGAAAATGAAGATCTAGACAACTTTCTAGACCTCTAACAATGGTGGAAATCACCATTAAACCTGTAAAATGTCATAAAATGTTTAGAAAATTATGTTTTTGAAAATTTAGTTAAGGTACTCTATAAACCTTTTTTAAGAGATACAAGTACCATATAATGATGTTTTAGGTCCCATTAGGCTTCTTTCATGGATTTAGACCATTTTTATCTTTGAAGACTTGTAAAAGTAAACATTTTTGAGCTATTTTGGGCCTCTTAGGCACCTAAAAATGTCAAATTTATTTGTTAAAATAGTTTTTACATGAGTTTTGGGGATTAATATACAAATTATAGGTGGTTTACAAGTGATTCTAGGCCATTTTATGGACTGATGAGTCCAAAAACACAAAACTAGTCAAAAAGTTCTTTTAGTAGGTCATACAAACTCACCTTCAAGATGATTGTTCATGAAATCCATACTCATATTACAAAACTTATTTTCACGGACATATATTAAATATACCCCTTAAACATACTTTAAAATATTGGGCTTCCATGTAGAAGGTATGAAAACATACATATGCTAAGATAATTCCCTATAGGGTTTACAAAGCTTTTTGACATGGTTATGCTCTTAGAGATTATTCATAAAACTCAGGCCCTTAAAAAAATGAATCCAAAATTAATTTAAATTACATATGGTTAATTAAAATATTCTATAATAAGTTTTCCTAACTCCTCATGGTGTGAAAGATACGAGTATTTAAAGAGCGGCTAAAACTAGGTGTCTTAGGTTTAAAAAACTCAAATTCCTCCAAAGGACCAATTTTACATTATTAATTATATTTAATTGATTTTAAAAATATTCATGTAACCTAAAACATCTCATAATACCTCTTCAAGAGGTCATCTTGTGTTTTAAGGTCTAAGAGTACCTTTTGGTGCTAAAGGCCTTCAAACAAGCTTTAATGCCTGATTGGCCAAATCTAAATATTAGAGTTATTGGAAACCAATAGGATTATATGGAGTTAAAACATGATTTTAAATTTTAATTAATATATTAAACTTATATTCTCCTCTTCAAATGATAAAAAATCCAATTTTGCTCTTTATACCTTTGAGACTGCATGTGGGGATTCTAGCTTGCCTATGGGGTTTCCATGGAATTTGGAGTGTGAAAACCATTTATAGGTATTTAATAGTATTAAAATCATACCATTATTATTTTAAATCACTACCATAATATTTTAACTCATTTTTATGCATTAAACCTCAAAGAAATATGCATGCACCAATGATGACTAACATGAGAGATGAGGGGGACTGTGTCAAAACATATGGAACTTAAAATTGTCACATTACATTAAAAATATTATTAATATATATGCTATGTAATTCTTACCAATCCTACCAAGTTTCAAGTATTTGGATGTATATTTTGTCTTGTGGACCCTTTTTGCCAAAAGCTACCTTGAGCTACCTATCTACTTCCTTCATGCCAAAACATGTCCTTCATCTAAATTTTTTATTCAAAACTTTAATTTTATCTATTCCATATTAAATTTTAGGTTTAAAAAATCATAATTTTTTTTAAAGACCTATCCAATGCTTTAACTCCTCCTTAGCACTCAAAACTGATAAAAGCTTTATTTGATCTCCAATGGTTGCCTAATGACAATACGAGGTCTGTGTAAAAATAGTGAATATATAAACATTTATTATGAACTTTAATATGGAATGAGATGATTTAATAGGTCAAAAAAATTACTAAATATCATACTTTTAATTGACCTTTAGATGCCCCAAAATGGCCAATTCCCCAAAAATAAGCTCTAATGTTGATCATGATTAGACATGAGGTTGAATATAATAAAATAGTGAATATTTCCCATTATATAAAACCCCAAAAATATTTTTTATATGTATATTAGGTCATAATGAGTCTATCCACAAAATTTCATGATTAGATCATGCATATTTTGGCATGTAGGCCCATTTTGCCAAAAGTTAGTGACATGTTGCCTGCTTGGTCAAGTTTCAAAACTAAGTTTTCTTCCCTTTTGAATTGGTTTAAAAACAAATTTAATGTTATATGAATAATTCATGAAACTCCATGAAATTACTCCACCATTCATTGGTCATCTTTTAACCCTATGTAACTCATATATGGCCTAATCTCCTTCAAGAACTTCGCTTTGATTGTGTTGCTCACTTCTGTAGGTACACATTTTGAGGTGAACCACTATATAAAAATTATTGTATCCTCCTCTCTTCATGTTCTCTGACCTCACAAACCTTTCTTTTTTCATGAAAATTCTTTGAATCAAATTACTCTTTTGACCACTATGTTCTCATTCTTCATTTTTTAGAAACATGACTGTGTTTATCTTACCAACCCTTGATAAGCTATAGATGAGTTCTTAGGGCTTGAAACTGATCATAAACTTGACTGGGTCACTTCATGCTTATTGATATTTTCATTGAACATGAATTACATCATTTGGTCATAAATCCCCAACTTTAAGGAATACATACTTTAAGGAAATTGTCATCTTGATATAGGTGTGTAATCCATGAAAATATGACCTTATCTGAGAGTGGATCTCAATCATTACTTACCTTGGATATGAATCTCATAACCATCACCAATTATTATACATTTCCACTTTCCTCTTGATGTTCATGATCATAATTATTTAAAACTAGTCCTTTCTCTTAGTAATATTGACTATGGGTTCAAAACTTGGCTTATGTATATACTTGTGACAAGATTTTATGGCCTTGAGATCCTAATAAAAGGTAACAAGAGAGGCAAAGGGAATTTCACTTGTCATGATAATTTAAAACATGGTCTTAATAACCAAAATTAAGGTCAAACCTCTTTCACAACTTATTTTAAAATGGTTTACTATTGTTGACAATAGACCTTATGAATGTGGGTGTGTTTCCTATGCTTCAATCCTATTCAAAACATTGAACCTATGTAAAAATTTGATCAATCTCCTTGGGGAAGCCGTTGAACCTATGTAGCCTCATACTAGTCATGCATTGTGTTGGTCAACCTAATCTATAATGACTTATAAAATTCCTTAGACTATCAATTAATCTCTCCTTGAATTGGCATAGGTCTCTTATACAGGTAAAACCAATTCCTTTATTTTATTTCCATAAGATTATTATATTTACCTTGGACACAAGGTTAGTTCACTCCATTTATCTCTCTCATCTTAGAACTAGGATAAGTAGTATTCTCTTGTAAATATGTTTTTATAATACATTATAATCACTTAATACCACCAATAAACCCTTTCTAGTTTTTCTATGAACTTCATTTATTCATCTCTATTCACTAATTCATCTTTTCCACAAGCCCTCACTCACTAGCTCCTTATTAGGCAATCCTATTTAGGTTTCATGTATAAAATCTTGATATAAGTATTAGAGACTCAATATTCTAAAATATATGGTCTTAAATGATCAAACCACACTATGTTTTACCTTCTTCAAGTGCTTAAATACCCTTCAACTCTCACTTCTACATACAAAGCGCACTATGATCTCTCTAAGCTTGTATCCTTTTTTAAATTTCTTCCTTATTTTAGCATAATATAAAATATTATAAGCATATAAAACCATTTTAGAGACCCATTTATCCATATAGATTTATGTCAAATTTCAAGGTCTAATCCCACATATAGCTAGCACTTTCTTTGTTAGCTTCCACTCAATTAGGCTTAATTAGCCCAAGGACACACTCTCAGTCATAAAATACATACTCTATGGCCATTAACCAGACCAAAACCACTTTATTAAATTCCTTCATATCAAGTTATGTAAGATCACAAATTTTTTGAAATTTCTAATGGTTGAAACTCTACTTATGGGTTTTTCTTGTTTGAAACCCTAGGTGGTCACCCTACACAGGCTAAGAGGTCATATAATTCATTTTATTGAGTTATAAAGAGTTTAAAATTAAAAAAAATATACCCATAGGTATGTTTCAACTTAATTCAACACATTAAAATAGGTTATAAACTTTTAATAACCTTCATTTTCTCTAAATAAACCAAAACATAGATTTATGTGTACCACAACTAGCTGTGTAGGGCAGGGAAGGTTGCAATTTGTAATATATTAGGTTATAGTTAAGTTAAAAAGGGTTTATGAACTTAAATAGGTCTAAAATTTTTCTATATCACTTTAATAATAATCAAGGACCCTCTATTTAACTTATTAGAGATTCTCATCAAGTTTACACACTTATTTGTCATAGACTACCTATGTCAAAATAGGGTATAACAGAATTATGAGGATTTTTTGACTAATCTAGCTCATTAGCGGTTTCCATCACCAATAATCATACCTAATCACATTCTCCTTTCACTTTTTATGAATTCCATGAACTCTCACTGTCTCCAAGCCCACCTACTCATTACTTGGCAATAGATTGTCAAACAAGGTTTTTGGCCTATGTCAATAAGGTACTATGTGGATGACTATGTAACCAAGGTTTATCAATATCATAATTTCAAAAAAAATTAGATTTAATACCCATTCATATTTATTCTACCTAAGGATTATGATCTAAAACTGCTATCCCGAACTATGTTTCAACAAACATGGATTCACCTTCAAGTCTGACTATCATAAGAGTATGTAGGGTTCATGGGCAGAGGTAACCATTTTGATTTGAGTTATCCATATATAAATCTCTCACTCATTCCTCTATAGTTATGTATTAGTTTTTGAAATTTTACACCATGAATAAACTCCTTATAGTTTACCTTTAATTATGATTCATATTCTTGGTTGTAGTTTCTCTAGGTTAGCTAGAGGTTGTATTAGTGCCTCATTAGCCCTATTAAAACCCTTTGACTATGTTAAATTATATATAATCTCATCAAGTTATCAAACCTCATGTTATTAATGTAATTTATTGTTGTAAACTACCCCAAATAATTTATAGACCTACAATATGCCCATGAGCAAGGCTTACCATAGGTGAGGTCTCTCCTTAAGGCCTATAGGTAATGATTTGAAGACACTTGACTATATTTTCATTGTTCCTTAAGATTTCATGTGATGAGATGGGTATTAATTGGATTAATAACATCACCTTGATTACACCCTATCACCTCACCTTAATAATTATGAGAACCTCTAAAGACCATGCCTTTATCCACTATAAGATGATTGTATTATGTCATATTTGTATAGATAGACTATGATTGACCTTAGACTAGTCACCAAACATGATCATTATCTCTTTCTCTTAAATAATTCAACTTGAAGAGGTGGATTAAATCTTAATCATATGATATCCATAGTCTTTAGTTCCCTTATTCCAAAATTATCATGAAATATACGTTGAGTATAGGTGCTTGTCTGTATGGTCATCATGACTTGGTTGTAGTTTGATGTTTTAAATGTTTTTATACCTCCTTTGAGTAAATATAACCATGATGGAAATTGATATGTTTTGAATTATTATTATGATCGATTCATGGTGTGGATATTTATGAAATGGTTGATGACATGAAAGGAGGATGAAGAGAACTGAATGAAGGTGGAGAAGGCAAACCATAGGGTAAAGGTAGTGTATAACAATGAGGATGAAGGTGACTGAGATAAAGGTGGAAAGGAGAATTGGGAGTATGCTAAGAACATCTTTAATATTTATATGAAAAAAAAAAACATAATCTCAACCACCTATATCAGTTTGGGTACTATTGAAGGAGGATAAGAAGCTAAATTTCAATCCTATTACTATGTTAGGAACCTTAAAAAATGTTAAACAACCTTAATATTTGCTAATAAGTGTTTTTGAAAGTTGTTTTTTGATAAAATAAATATTTTCATGATGGATATCTCCATCCTCATTGGAAATTTAAAAATAATTATGCCTTCATAACTTGGTTCTCGTTAATTCTACTCAAATGAACCTCTTGAAACTACTCATTACCTCTTTTCACTCAAAGACAAGACAAAGACTACTATGGAGGATGTTTTGCCACATAATACCAGTCCTCATTTAAATTATAAAGGATTTGATGAAATAATAAGCATTTATTATAAAATATTACTTGATTAATTTGATGTGGAATAAGGAGGTGGAGGTCCATTATCCCTACAACCCAAGTTTTGCTCTACAACTGATCACATGGACCAGTCATGGGAATAATAAGAAAAACATGTTGTATGCCATAAGTACCTTCTTAAAAGGAGTTATATAATGAAAAAAATTCAATACGTCATATTTTACCCTTTAATTAACCTAATATAATGATTCCCTCTCATTGAATTTTCAACAAAGAAATGGGAGAAAACTTGGACCCTATTTGGATGAACACACTTGAACTATTAAAAATTATTAGTAAATATGGGTATATTAACCAAACCAAAAATTCAAAATAGGGTAACAAAATTATGGTACCTATAACTTCCCAAAATATTCTATCCCAAATCTTTCTCTCTCCTAACCGTATTGAGTGAAAACCGAAGGCTCTCTTAGAGTTGTCCATGACAGCCCAAAATATTTTTTTCTTAGCATGAAGAACTAAAAGCCTAAATATGAAATACAACACTTGGTAAATATTTTTATGATTTAAAGGACCTTTAATTATTTTTATAAACCATTTTAAATGCTTAGACCTTTATTAATGGTAAAAAACCTAATTCATGCCTGTTTTGCAACAAATAGGTTTTTCTTTCCTCTAATATTTCTTATACTATAATCTGATTTGGGAGGATTGTGATAGAATATTATGCACACCATGCACTCATACATATGATATATGAATCCATGCATAAATAAAAATATTCAAAAACATATTCAGTCAAAGCTCCAAAAGGCTCCAAAATGCATCCTTTTGCTCCTAAACTCCTCTCCTCTACTCCAAATGACTTTAAATGGCCTTAAACATGTATAAATAGGTTAAAAAACACAATAATGAGGTTTTATAAAGTAAAAACCAATTTTACTTCCTCAAAAAGTTACTTTTCACTTGAAATTTCTATTTTGAGTACCCTTAAGTCATTTGATGCACTTTTGGGGGTCTTTTGGGTATAATAGCTTCTATAGACCTTGTTTTTTATCCATTAGAATCTATGATACTTTGTGAAAAACTCCTTCATGCCCCTAAATTCTTGAATTTCATGAAAACTAGATGGATCTCTTATTTGTAGTTTAAGACCCGTTTATAGGCCTTTTCCTCAAAATCTCTAAATTCACCTTACAACTTACTTAAAGTGTTTGAAAAGTTTGTAAGTGACATGTGGTAGGACCATGAGGATTTTCTTATCTTTCCACCATTGTATCACCCACTTAATAAGAAATTTACTTAGCTTCTCACACCACACTAGGACCTTTCAAGATAGTGCACTGCTTCATCAAGTCAGGACTAGAAAGAGACTAGTCATGGGGGTAGAAGGTTATTAAATGGTCAAGGAGAGTGGCTTGATCAATCTAGGAAAAATCTTTGTATGTAGGCCAATTTTTTCCAATAGTTCCCTAAGATGTGTATTAATAAAAGGATGGGCATCAAAATATTCCCCCATATGTGTGAAAATAATAAGTTAGGCATCCAAAGCTACCCAAAACTATAGAATTTGGATGAATAAGAGTTAACCTAAATATTGATTGACCTATGAGTGATGTCAAAATCTTTGTAATGCTATAGTGTGAAATGTGGCATCTAAGGAAATATCATGATCCTTGGGAAGTGAGATAAAATTATGAAGAACGGTGTCATTTACATTGATACAACCTCAATAAATAAGAATGAAATTAAATATAATGGTCAAGTCAAGATAATAAAATAAATCTTGACTCAAATAAACTCTATCAACTTAGTCAGTATATTCTAATGAAACAACATTGTATAATGAGATATGACTAAAATATATTATATCAATTTGGGTTATGAATTTTGAAGAAATATATTAAACCACATTGAAACACTCTATGTTGTGGTTGATGTAGTTAGGTGAAAGAGATAAAACTATATCATAAAATTTTGGGTCATGAAAATGAAGTTTATTAGATTTAAAAAATTAAATCAACACATTTAATGTCATGGCTAATGTAGTTTGGTGTAGGTGAAATAAATATATCAACACATTATTTATCATGGATGAAGTTATTTGTAGGTTGTTGCAACTGAATGGTATTAGGCTAGATAATATCATAGGGAAGAAATAATTTTACTAGATAGGATTTGTTGAGGTCAACATACCCCCATTTCTAAAAAATGGGGACCCTTGTTTTAAACTTTTCAAATTTTTACCTTAAAATTGAAAATTCACTTAATCATAGTACCACTAGCATGTTTTCACATTATCTTTATTTGAAGATCATTCACACCTGATTTGGTTGGCATATTTGTTCATAATTTTGTTTTAATCTTTCCTAAAGTTGTTAATATTAGATCTTTATGTTTCAGGTTATAGCTCCAATGGAGTCCATTTGGAATGGGCAATGTTTGGGTTTCATGATTTTTATATCAATTTGGCCTTGTACTAGCCTTTGGTCTATTGAAAATCAAACTAAAAACATCTTGAAACACTCATTAAAATTACCCTAGATCACATTCTTTTGAATCAAATTCAAATTTGGTTGGAATAATTCACGTGGGAATGCTTAATCATGCCATGGACTTAGTTCAATTTTAATCCCAAGATTTAGCCATGTTTATTAACTCAACCAAACCTTAGTCTAATTTTTTTATGTTTTATCTATTTATGTCATGAACTCCCCTTGGTCCCTTTTATTTACACATAATTTAACTAACCACTAGGTCCTTTTGTTATGTTTTAGAATTTAGCTAAAATCCTTGTCCTAAGACTTTATGCCATCTCTTTTATTGCTCGTGGGGTTCCCTTTATCATGTTTAAAACTTATCTTAAAATGTTTATCATAAGGTCTTACCCATAGTTATTAACACAAAATAAAACCATAGTGTAAAAAATGTATGCTAAGTTATTTATTTTATCAATCTTAAATTAAATATCTTTTTAACTCATAGGATCAATGGTATGTGTTTGCTTAGGTGATTAAGATCTAGAGGTGTATATAAAGGTAATATGTCAAGAGCCTTAATTTATGACACATATTTACTTGAGTGAGATGATCCAACGGTGTGAGATTAAATTTTAAAACTCAAGCCCTATCCCTAAGCTAAAGTTAGAATATCTTCTAAGGATTAATGATACATGCTTTCTCGAGAAGGATTGATCTAACAATGCATGAAAATTCAAAGTTTCAATGGAACCCCAAGACAAGTGAGAAGGTGACAGGTGCCACAATCTTAATGAAATAATACTAAATAGCCAATAGTGTTCCACCCCTTAGATTGAGATCTGACGGTACATGTTTTTTCAAGCAAGATTGATCTAACAGTGTGTGATGAAGGTTGAAAAGTCAAAATCCTTGGAAATTAATATGGAGATAACATGTGGAATAACTATAAACCATAAATTAAATCTTTAGCATCTTATAAATATTGATGGTATGTGGATGAGGATACACATTTTGATCAATGGTTTGTGAAGTAGGAGGCATAATTAAGTATATCAAGATCGATGAAGCATGATTGATCCATATAAACAAGATCAAAAGTGTGAGATCAACATTGACATTTAAAAAAAGATTAGAGTGCATATAGAAGTGATAAGTGTCATAACTATGGGTAATGAATAAATTAGCTAGTAGAATTTAAGTTCTCAAACCAAGATCAACGAATTGCATTGATCTAAGCAAAGAAATATAATAGTGTGAGATCAAGGTGTAATTTTAAAAAGATAATGGTCACTTTTTAAATATTAATGAGTAATGTACCAAAAAAATGTCACAGAGATGCCATGAAGCTCACCATTTGAACCAACTACCACCATTAAAGCACAAAAAATAACTTTATAAGAGCCCTAACATGCACTAAATCCCTAATTTAATCCTGTATTGATCATAATCAAGCCTAAGAGAGTTGAGTTATCATTTGTGTAAGAAGAATTCAATCTAGAACCAAAGTGTAGACCACTAGTGAGAAATGTGAACAAATTCATGGCCACTATGACAAATTACATAAAGTCCCTACTCTACACCATCTTTGGGTAATAATAAAGTTTACCAGTGTCACTATGCATGAAGAGCTTAATCTATAGATTGTGGCTCTGCAAAAGAAAGAGGAGAAAATAATGTTTACCCAAGGAGTATTAGGTGGATAAAAAATAGAGACCCCAGCTCCCAAAGTGACTCAATCATTAGTGGGGGTTTAATTTAATCCAAAGACCACCATCTTGAAAAGAGTGATAGAAAATAAGGCCATGATTGTTGGAGAAGAATTCACCTTTTAAAAAGTGGAACCATTCACTAGTTTGACTCCAGTGGGAAGACAAAGGCTTGGTGAGGTTCATATATTTAAAGAGGACCCATTGAAGCTACCTTAGGCACAATATGATCAATTATAGGTGGTCATAAAAGGCATGATGCAATAATAAAATAATTTATAAGAGACTACCATCTTGTGACTCCAAAAAGATAGATTCAAGCTATTTAAGGAAACCATGATTGACCTATTCAATTCCTTAAATTTAGTTATAACTAAATAAGAAATAATAAGTAAATAAAATTCCATGGCTATAGGCTAAGTTGGCCAATGGTAGGCTTCAAGCTATCAATTTAAATACTTGATCAAATCCTTAACCAAAAAATAGTTAGCCTATCCCATTTAAATATGGATATGGCTATATTGGTGGACAAAATCAAAGCCCTGAGCAACTAGTTTAAGTAAATGGTGGACATTTCCAAGGACCTCAAATAACATGAATAAAAAATGTTGTACATGTTTGAAAACTTAATCAAAGATCCCACCTTACTTAGTCCTTAGGGCCTTATCACTGATAATGAGTTCAAAAATATAACTTCTCAATTCATACAAGAGGTGAAGAACCAAGGTCAATGGAAGACATGGGCTAATAATAAGATCATGGGCCTTCTATTGTCATATAAGGATAATCTAGGAGATGGTGGGATCATCAAACAAGCTTTGGAGAGATCTAAAAAAGATCTCAGCAACCTGGGAGATCAAGAAAAAGAGCTATTCATGAGAAGTCTAATGTTGTAATACACAAAAATAAGGAATATGTTCCACCTTTCCTACTCATAGTCAAGATATTTGGTAAGAATTTGCATAATTGCTTGGTAGATTTATGTGCATCTACAAACATCATGCCTAAGGGTATTTGTGAATAATTAGGTTTAAATCCAATTAAATTTGATAGGGTTGTGACTCAATTATATAAATCAAGATTCAAAGTGATTGGTGAATTGTTAAATGCTCACATGAAGATTGATTCTGAACCAAGGATCCAATAATTCATTGACATCCATGTGGTGGATATTCCTGGTGCATATAGAATGCTGCTAAGTAGGGATTGGACCAGATCTTTAAATGGTTATATTTCAACTAACTATTCACACATGTGGTTACCTTAGAAAGGAGTTATACATTAGATCAATAAAGAGAGGGATCCTAAAATTAATCATATGATCACTGAGTACAATGTACCCATTAAGAGGGTCATCATGATTAACATAGATATAGGTGTTTACACTTTTGACACCACAAAGGTATGTAAATCCAAAAATTATCATGATATTTATAGATTATGGAACCTATATTTTGATGGTGTTAAATTCAAATTAGGTTCTAGAGTTGGAGTGGTATTAATCAATCTCATTAGGAAGAAAAATAATGCCTCTTACAAACTCCAATTCCCATGCACTAACAATATTGTATATTATGAGTTCTTATTCATGGATTATAGTTTTCAATTAAACACAAGGTCAAAGAACTATTTGTTTTTGGTGACTCATAACTGGTAGTTAATTAGGTCAAAATTAAATACCAATACAAGCTATCATACCTTAATAAATATAAATCTAGAGTGTGGAACTTAATTGAATGTTTTGATGGTTTCAACATTATGTCAATCCCTAGGGAGGAAAACAAGGCTACTAATGAACTTACTTTAGCTATAACCAACCTTATGCCCAGTAAAAATTCCAAGTTACAAAGCCTTACCATTGGATTATTCCCTTATTCCTCAGTGCTTGATAATGTCAACCATTTGCAAGTATTCATTGATGATCAATATATTATAGACTTCATGACTAGCTCAAGAGTATTTGAGGCTCACATCATTGATGAAGATAGTGAAAATACCTTTTATTATGACAAAGTTGAAGGCAAAATTGATGACAAGATCATTTAGTTTAGTGATAGTAATACCCCCAAAGGTATGATAGACTTAGAGAGACTAAATGATTCAACCAAACTAAATGAGACTATCAAGATTCCAAAATCAAATGGGAAGGACTATAGTCCAATGTACATAGGTTCCCAAGGCTAACCTCAATTGGTTAACATTGGTATAGCCTAGATAGTAATTTAAACTAAGAGAGCCAAATATTTTCTAAACAAGTATAAGGATGTAATATCATGGTCCTGTGATGACTTAAAATTTTTGATCCTAGGGTCATAACCCACATCATACCTCTAAAGGAAGCCTGCAAGCCATTTAAGAAAAAACAAAGTCTAGTTAACCTTATCCTAGAACCAATGATATATAAAGATGTCAATAAGTTACTAGATGATAAGATAGTATATCCCATTAGACACTCTACTTGTGTAGTTAACCAGGTACCAATCAATAAGAAAAATGGTGAAATTAGATTATGCATTGATTTTAGATATCTAAATAGACAATCTAAAAAGGATAATTACACCCTACCTTCTCTTGACCAAGTAATCCAAAATGTTTTTGGTTATTATATGATGTCTTTTCTTGATGTATTTTCAAATTATAATTAGGTGCTAGTGTAAAATTAAGATAGAATGAAGATTGCATTTACTATTAAATCAGACACTTTTGCCTACAAGAGAATGCCGTTTAGATTGATAAATGCAGGTGAAAACTTTCAAAGATAAATGGATCTTACATTCCAAGGCTTTATAGGTAAGCGAATTATTATTACATGGATTATTTTAATATATTTTCAAATAATAGAGAATATCACATCATGCACTTGCAACAAGTATTTGAAAGGTGTAGAAGGTATGGAATTTCTCTCAACCTAAAGAAGAGAATTTTTTGTGTAACTGGGGGAAAATTGATGGGACATATTCTAACTAAGGAGGAGATCTCTATAGACCCACATAGAGTAAATGCAATATCAAAGATATAACCCCCTAGTAGTAGGAAGGAACTAAAGTATTTCTTTGGGAAACTCAACTATGTGAGGAATTTTATTTATGGTTTTGCAAAACTAGTGAGACCTTTGAATGACATGTTGAAGAAAGATGCTAAGATAACTTGGAATGAAGAGACCAAGAAGGAATTAAAGGAAATCAAATAATTAATTGGATAATCCCCTAGGTTGATAAGTCCAAACTTTACTAAAGACTTCTATCTTTACTCTTTTGCTTCTGACCATACAATTGCAGTTTTCCTAACTTAAAAGATAGATGGATGTGATCATCATATTGCTTTCATGAGTACTAATTTTAAAAATGATAAATTTAATTATTCTCTTATTGATAAGAAAACATGTGATTAAATCAAGGTAGTGAATAAATTTAAGCATTATATCCTTAGAAATAAGGCACATGAAATATTACCAGACCCTACCACTAAGCTCATGCTTAGTCAATGTGAACTCAGATAAAGGAGAAGTGTGGATGACTATTCTCCAAGAATATGATCTAGAGATGAAGAATGCAAAGATGTTAAGATGCCAAGTTTTAATTCAATTAATTACAAATACTAATCCTAACCTAAATGTCATGTAGGTAGAAAACTAAAAAATTTAACCCAATGATTGTTATGATCATATTATCCATTTACTTATCAATGGCTATTATCCTATAGGGTTAAGTAGAGAACAAAAGAGAGATTTAAGGCTTAAGGTAGATCATTTTTTGATCAAGGATGGAGTGTTATATAGGAAGAAATTTGAAGGAATTTACCTGAAGTGTGTTTCTAAGGAAGAGGTGGCTGATATTTTGAGCTCTTTCTATGAAAAGTTGGGAAGTGGACATCTATTTGTAAGGACTATAACCCACAATATCCTTAGGGCTAGCTACTACTAGCCAATTATCTTCAAATATTCTCACAAGCATGTGAAATAATGTCACTCATGTCAAATATTCAACACTAAATATCCCAAGGCAGCCATGTCATTAAAGCTAATAATGATTGATAAACCCTTTGCCTAATGGGAACTAGATTTTATGGGGGTTATTAACCCTAATTCATCAGATAATCATAAGTATGTTATAAATAATACTAAATATTACACAATATGGATTTAAGTAATGGAAACCAAGTAGTGCAAAATTAAAGAGGTTATCATATTCTTAGTAGAAAACATATGCATAAGGTTTGAAATGCTTGTGTCTCTAGTTTGTGATGATGGATTTGCCTTTATATCCATTGAGTTGATGGAATGGACATATGACAACAACATTGTTCTCAAATTCTCATCAAACCATTAACCTTAAGGCAATGGGGTGTCTAAATCAATAAATAAGAACTTGATGAAATCCATAAATAAGTTAACAAATGATAAACCAAGAATATGGAACAAGATACTCAAGTATGCCCTTTGGGTAGATAAAACAAGATTCAAACAAGCTCTTAAGGCATCACCATTCATTATATTAGATGTTAAAGAACCTATATTTCCCATAACACTCAACTCACCAACCTACAAGGTCATGCAAGAATACATGGAGGAGGATAAATAATTTCATGTTTAAAGCTACTTGACATCATACATATGGAAGATAAAAGAGAGAGGGATTTTTTCCAAATTTATCAAACAATAAACCACAATTAGGAGGTGTTTTGACAAATGATCAATGATAAAGGTGTTTAAACAAGGAGACCTAGTTCTTCATCAGGATAATGCCTCAAAAACAAAAGGAAACCATGGGAAGTTCACACCTTTGTGGATCGGCCCATATTATATTGTTGAGACCCTGGGGGATAACACCTTCAAACTAAAAGACTTGAAAGGAGTAGAGTTTACATTGTCAACCAATGGGAAATACCTCAATCACTATTTCTCTATTGTCCCACCTAGATTGTTCATGGATTGAATTGTAAGACTAGTTAGAACTAGTGTATGTAGGTCTTAGTTTAGTTTTTTTCTTTTCCCTTGCTTGTATATAGTGCATCTAAATATGTGTTTGCTTATTTCCTTTGCATTTTGTTTGTGTGATTTTTGTTTGGTGTGTTTTCATTTCTATAATTTTTCCCTTATTATAAATATTTTTATTTTAGGTAGTCCTCAGCTCAAGATTCAGATGATTTCTCAAAGAAACGTCATAGTTCAAAAATGCAGGTATGACCCCTCAGCAGTAGTTGATCACATATTATAAAATTTTGATCTTGAAGTTGTAGTTGTAGTTGAGAGAAACTAGTAAAGACTAATAATAGCTCAATTATTCATTGGGATTATAAACCTTTTGATCTAAGTTTGGTTTTAAGAATGATTGCACCTATACAGTGAAAGCTTGAATTATTAGGACAAATCCATGTTTGCACTTCAATAACATTAATTGTCTAAGACAAAGTTTATAGCCAATGATGATTGTATAAATATCAAACATTAGACCAAATCTAAAAATTTGGCTAATCTAATTCATAATATCTAAAAATATAAAAATAAGATCTTTATTGCAAGCAATTAAAAGGCTTTCTACGTAGAGGTGATTCTGGTAATCTCCACTAGGCCTATGGATGTCTGGATGGTAGTGGAACAAGTCCTTGAGTAGAGCCAAAGGTATCTCTATCAAGGTTATGGATGCCTAGCTAGTATAAAATTAATGCCCAAGCCTTCCTTGAGCTAAAGCATGATTCTTAATAAACATCAAAATATGTTGTACATCAATGCTAATGGTTAAGGTCATGAAACTAGAAGTTGATCTCTAAATCCTATGTAAATCAATAAGTGGAATCAAAGTACACACACAAC
Source organism: Torreya grandis (assembly GCA_037957365.1). Classification (NCBI taxonomy): domain Eukaryota; kingdom Viridiplantae; phylum Streptophyta; class Pinopsida; order Cupressales; family Taxaceae; genus Torreya; species Torreya grandis. The sequence continues at coordinate 2,078,019 of JARHVA010000908.1, read as the reverse complement.
ATTTATACATCTTGATGTTTGATCCTAACTTTGCATGTGAAAGATTTATTCTAACCGTAAACTAATCTTAATAATGATGCCTGATCAATTGGAATAAGTAGCCTAGTTACTAGTCTAAACCATAGTCTATAAATTCTAACACATTGTTATGATTTTCCCAGAAGTTTCAATTTATTGAGGTGAATATACCCCCATTTTTGAAAAATGGAGACCCTTATTCTAAATTGTGCAAATTTGTACCCTAAAATTGAAAATTCACTTAATTAATGTACCATTAGCATGTTTTCATATTTTCTTTATTTGAAGATTATTCACACTTGATTTGGTTGGTATATTTGTTCATAATTTTGATTTAGTCTTGCCTAAAGTTAATAACATTAGATATTTATGTTTTAGGTTGTAGCCCCAATGGAGTCCATTTGGAATGGGAAATTCTTGGGTTTCATGATTTTTATATCAATTTGGCCTTTTACTAGCATTTGGTCTATTGAAAATCAAACTAAAAGCACCCCAAAACCCTCATTCAAATTACCCTAGTTTAGGTTATTTTGAATCAAATTCAAATTTGCCTAGAATAATTCATGTGGGAATCATTAATAATGCCATGGACTTAGTTCAAATTTTATCCCAAGGTTTAACTATGTTTATTAACATGACCAAACCTTAGTCTAAATTTTTTGTGTTTGGTCCCTTTTATTTCCACATGGTATAACTAATTGTTAGGTCCTTTTGTTATGTTTTACATTTTAGCTAAAAGCCTTATCCTAAGACTTTATGCCATCTCTTTTATTATTCATGGGGTCCATTTTATCATGTTTAAAACATAGCGTCAAATGTTTATCCTAAGGTCGTATGCATGTTTATTAACACAAAATAAAACCATAGTATTAAAAATTTATGCTAAGTTATTTATTTTATTGAGCTTGACTTAAATATTATTTTCACCTATAGGATAAATGGTACACATTTTACTTAGGTGATCGATATCTAGTGGTGCATATAAAGTTAACAAGTCGATAGCGTTAATCACTGACATCCATTTGCTCAAGTAAGATTATTCAATAATATGAGATTAATGTTAAAAATTCATGCCCCATCCATAAGCTAAGGTTTGAACACATTCTGAGAATCAATGGTACATTTTTGATCAAGAAAGATTGATCTAATGGTGCATGCCAAGTCATAGTCTCAATGGATCCATAGGACAAATGAGAAGGTGATATGTGTCAGAATCTTAGTGAAGGAATTTTGAACAACCAATAACATTCCACCCCTCAAATTGAGATCCGATAGTGTGCATTTTCTTTCATAATATTGATCTAAAGGTGCATGATGAAGGTTGGAAAGTCAAAATCCCTAGGAAAAAACATGGAAAACACATGTGACATACCCATGAGCCTTAAATTAAAGTTAGAGTATCTTCTAAAGATTGATGATACGTGGATGAGAATACACATTATGATTAATGGTCTAAAAAATAAGAGGTATAATTATGTTTATAAATATCGATGTAGCATGATTGATCCATGAAAACAAGATTAATGTGTGAGATCAATGTTGACATTTCAACAAATCTTAGAGTGAATTTGGAAGTGATAAGTGTCATAATTGTAGGGAATGTAACAAGCAACCAATATCATTTGAGTTCTTAGACCAAGATTAATGAACCACATTGATCCAAGAAAATAGATCTAATAGTGTGAGATCAAGGTGGAATTTTCAAAAGATAATAGTCACTTTCTAAATATTAATGATCAAAGTGCAGTGAAAATGTCATAAGGATTCAATGAAGCTCACCATTTGAACCAAATACCACTATTAAAGCACTAAGAAGACCTTCAGAATAGCCCTAACATGCACTAAATCCCTAATTTAACACTATATTAATCATAATCCATCCCAATAGAGTTGATTTATCATATGTACAAGAATAATTTGATCTAGAACTGAAGAGCAAATCACTAGTGAGTAATTTGAATAAATTCATAGCCACTATGGCAAATTATAGAAAGTCCTTACTCTACAACATATTTGGATAATAACAAAGTATGCCAATGTTACTATGTATGAAGAGCTTAAGGCATGGATTGTGGCTATATAAAAGGAAAAGTAGAAAATAATGGCTACCTTGAGAGTATCAAGTGGAACAAAATAGAAACCCTATCTCCAAAAGTGACTCAATCATCAATGGGGGTTTAATTTAATATAGAGACCACCATCTTGGAAAGAGTGATAAAAAAGAAGGCCATGATTTGTAGAGAAGAATTCACCTTTTAAAAATTAGAACCATTCACTGGTTTGATTCTAGTGGAAGGACAAAGGCCTAGTGAGGTTCATATCTTTAAAGAGGACCTATTAAATCCACCTCAGGCATAATCTAATAAATTATAGGCTATCATCAAAGGCATCATGTAACAATAGAAGAATTTAGAAGATACTACCATATTATGAATCCAAAAAGATAGATTATAGCTATTTTAGGACACCATGATTCACTTATTCAATTATTTAAAGTCAGTCATAACTAAACAAGAGGCAATAAGTAAACAAAATTCCATGGCTACAGGCCAAGTTAGCCAATGGTAGGCTTCAAGCTATCAAGTGAAAACTTGATCAAAGCCTTGACCAAGAATCAATTCCTTGACTTTAGGATAGTCAGCTTAGCCCATTTAAATATGTCTATGGTTATATTAGTGGACAAAATCAAAGACGTGAGAAATTGGTCCAAATAGATGGAGGACATTTCTATAGATGTCAAAAATTAGTAAGATAAAATGATACACATGTTGGATAGATTAATAAATTATCTCACCTCACTTAGTCCTTTGGGACTTATCACTAATAGGATTTCAAGCATATAAATTCTCAATTCATGTAGGATGTGAGGATCCAAGGTCAAGGAAAGACATGGGATGACAATAAGAATATCATGGGCCTACTATTGTCATATGAGGAAAAGATAGGAGATGATGGGAACATTAAACAAGATTTAAAGAGACCTTAAAAAGATCTTAGTAACTTAGGAGATCAAGATAAATAGTTATTAATAAGACCCTTTTTTGACCTCCAACTAATCAATGAACAACATTTTAGAATGAACATCTTGCAAGGAAGGTAGAAGGAAGATGGAATGCCAGGGTCCCAAAGTTTGTTATATTAGGAATATTATTTTGAAACTAACATTGCATATTTTTAAAATGGAACATTCCTTTTATAAAGACATTTATAGATTCTAAAGTACATTTCCTATAGGTTAGTATATTATAAAATTTTATTTGTTCTAGAAGGTAACATAAAGGATAGTTGTCCTATACACATGAACAAATGTAATTTGTCATTACTGATTGACATACCTCATGAATTGTCTATATAAAGAGGTATTGCTAATTGTAAAAGGGGAGAGAGTTTTTTGACCCAAAAAACTATTTATAACTTTTGAGAAAATTAATATAATCAAGGATTTATACAAATTTTGTCCTCATTTGCTTGTGTGAATTTATATAATGGTTTCTCTCTCATTTGTTTGATCTTACCTTCATATTTGAATGGTTCTTGCTTATTCTAGATGTGCATCTTTAAATGTATATTTGATAATTTGTGATAATGCTATATAGTTAAAAGTTTTTAGGTTTACTTCACTTTCTTTGATCTTCTTGCATCTAGGCTAATGCTATTTACTCATAAGGGTAAAATTCTTAAAGTAAATGTAGTTCTTATTTGCATCTTTTCATACTTTCCTTAGATGTTCGACTAATATATGGTAAGATTTGAGCTTATTCTAATTCATGTTGCACATTGGTTAAATACATGTTTAGATGAAATTATAACTTTGTCATAATGTTTGAAACAAAGATCAACAACACCTCTCTTTTCTACCCTAGCCTTATTTTTTTCCTTTTTTATAAATTTACCATAGATCAATTTCATTGTGAACATTCATATTAGTTTAGCTTTAGACTTAGTTTTGAGCATAATTAACTTCATATAGCATAAATCATCTTCAAAATACAATAATAACTATCTCCCAACCACCAACTAATATAAATTTATGAAATAGTCAGCCTATTTTGTCTCTATTCCACCAAGGATAACATGATTATCACAACCAACAACTCATGCAATAAATTCTATGAATCCATAAATGAGAAGTATTTATTAAACTCTATATGTTGACCTAGTGATATGCATTAAGCATCAACTGGAGTAAGTATGATATCTTTGATTTTTCATATAATTAGGAGGATGAGAATCACACATACTTCAAAAGCTAGTAAAATTTTTAAATAGGTTCTCCTTAGGTTCATATGACCTAAGAAGTTGAAGGTTGATGAATGTGAATACCCACTTGAATTTAATCATTTTAGTTATGTATTCATGATTTTTGTATGAATGAGGAAAAACTATGGATTGAAAAAAATTAGCAGATTAATCATAATTAAGAGGGGGTTGACATTGATTATTAGGTACTTATTGTTGATGTTAATTTAATTGGCTACATTGAGATTAATATACTTTAATATAGTCTTGATAATGTTTTGGGTAAGATTTTCAAGATTCAATTATGGTGAAAACAAATAAGTAAGAAGTAATAATTAAATATCAATATAATTCTCATGAGAATGACCTATTATAGTGTGCCACCAACAAAACTTATTAGTTTTTACCATTTTTAAGGAGGTTTGGCATTGTCAAAACTCATGGGTTTATAAGGTGACATCTTTTTATTGACATTGTTTATAATAAAGGGAGGGTAGGAATGGGTTTTATTGCTTGGCTTTGAACCTCCCTCATTAGTTTATTGGGATATTTATTTTTCAAATGAAGTGGTATTAATGATATTGGTTGATGATTCTCTATAAGATGATTCGAATTGTCTCATAAAGAAGTCTTTACTTTTTATTTTGATAGAAGACATGTCCTAAATTATTAAGGTATAACATATTAACTTTATATAGGATAGTTTATTTAAGAGTGGTAGCTTTTTTTATAATATTATCATCACTCATGTTATAGTTCATTTCATGAGCTAAATACTTCCATCAGTTGATGAAAATATGAGCATATTCATTAGGTCATTACTTAGGATTAATGAAATGTCTAATGTTGGTTTTAGGAAGATCATAATGTTGGAGTTATTTAACTAGATAATTGAATAAATATTATAATTTAATAAAGTAATATATATGAAATCTACTATAGCATTTTAACACATCTCTGGTATATGGTTTTGCTAGAATAATTAAAACCATTCCTTATAGATATTTTCAAGGAGTTTAAGATAGATAACAAGATGTATAATCCCATAATCTATGATATTTGGAGATTTTTCCAATGTCTATGGAAAAAATGAAGGGAAGTAAAGGAAGATGTTGAATAATTTTTTTATGCATAGGAGGATGAAGAATGATATCCCATTGACATATATAGGATGAGGAGGAAAAAATTATGATTTTTTTGATTCATGATGACTTGCAAGGGTTGAATAAACAATTGAAAAATGTGGTTTTGTATTTGGATTATTTGATATCTAGTAGAATATTTCAATATGGTCATTTGTTGGAACATTTGGGAAAGGATTTATGTTCTATAAAAATGTCTATTTTGATTATTTTAAGGGGGGATTAACATTATTATTAATTTCTCCAAGTTTAATATAAGATAAAGCAAGCTTATTAAGACCAAAAATATTGTTTGGAGTATAAAATGTGTTGTCATGAAGGTTATTAATAAGCTAGGAGGAATTATTTAGATCTTAATTTTGATTGATTTTATCTAATTTACATTGTGATGTTATTATACATAGTGCTAGTTTTATTAGTGTATTAAGAGGATTATGAACATTGGTGTTAATAGGTGGAACATAATGTGATGTTTCATTTGTTGATGTGGTTTTTTTGATTATTTTATTATTGACATGTTTATAAGGAGTAAACATGGTATAAGGCATAATTGGCATGATTTTGGATTTGTCTTTGAGTATTTTTTGGACCCACTATAAGGCATGGGGTAGATCAAGATTGAGATTGAGAATATCTAAAGTTATTTTTTATAAAATTGCACCATGAAGAGTTATATTCAATGCTATATAAGGCAGGAAGGAAGAAACAACACATGTAAGATCTTAATGGGTTTAAGCTAAAAATAAATAATTTAAAAGATGACATCATGATTTTAAGTAGGGTGTAAAATCATTGATAAAAGTAACTGATTATATAGAATAAATGATATTGAGAAAGCTAATGTCATTAATTTTTGGGTTTATAAAACATAATTATATTGGATTGGTCGATGCAATATAGGGAGAGGTGAAATTTTATGGTGGATGAAAACAATTAACTATTTCAGCCTAGGTTGTGTATTTTTAAAATACACAACTATATAAAGTTGGATAATATAGTTAGGAAACACATAAAGTGACATCAGGTTGTCCCATTGTATTCACAATCCTATATATACATGTATTGAGGTGGTAATTTTACTAATAATATAAAATATATATTAGTTTGAATTTTTTATATTAAAATATATATATATATGTATTAATTTTATTCAACTAAAATTAGAATAAGATTCACATCAGGTTCACCAAAGTGTATGCATGGTATATGAATAACCTACAACTATCTTATCTCAATATATTATGACTTAAATAAGGGTGATAAAATACATCTCACGATACTTAGTCAGTTTGGGTATTGACCAATGAAATCCATAGATTTGGTAGAGGGTTACCTATGTTATGAATTCAAAGAGGGAAGGGTCCAAATCCTTTGAGTATGACACAAGGATATAAGTCTCACTATACCTATATAAAATAAAATATTTGTAAATGTGAAAATGAAGTAAATTAAACCAAAGAGGGAAGGGAAGAATTGTTCTAATTGGTAAGGTGCCATGGTAAACCAAATGGGGGTCTAAATAACCTAAAATAGAATATGTAAATTATGATTAACCCCATAGTCACACTGGTATTAAGTGTAGAGGGAACCTATACAAGGATAAACACATATTTATTCATTAATCAATAAACAAAATTTATATACTAAGTGAATAAAGGAAAGATTATAGGGTTATAAATACTTCTCTTAGAGTGCACTCGTTTATCATCAATATCTCCCTTAGCTTAAGTAGTTATTTTAAATATATATTTTAGGTTGAATACTTCAAATGGTTTGTAATATACCTAAGAAAATCCTAATGACTCATACATACTCTCTAAGTACTATGAAAATACAAGATTCTTTGATATAAGTTTCTACCTTTAAATCCTCAAAATGTGACTTAGGGAAGAAGTGCAAGTGAAAACATAGTGGCAAAAATTTATATGATATGATTGGAATGAGTTATGTCCCTATATATACTAATCTAATATCCAAAACAACCCTAAACCTAAGATAGATATATAAGTAGGTCCATACAATGTAATGGGATGTCAGCTAACACAAAATAATATCAACCTAGATGGTACTATAAAACTATATCATGCTAGTTGTTATATTAGAGATATGGTATCATTCATGATGATGTCATAGGAAAATGGTATCAACTAGGTTGATTCTATAGGATAAGATCAAATAGGTGTTGAAGAATAAATAGATATATAAAATACATGTTTAAATATAAAAATAAATATCGTATACATTAATTTTTATTTTAAATATATACTTTCATTTTTTTTTAGATTGTTGTTTGACCTCTCGAAGTTATAATGAAAATAATAGGTTTTGAAGTCTTTTTGGATATTAGACTTGGCCATATTTCATAGTTTCAATATTTTTAGGATTCATCATAGGAGGTAAATAGATACACACTTATAAAAATATAAACTGATAGAAGCAATCATGTAGTCATGATATAGTAGAAACATCTCATTTAAATCACTATGAGCCTACCCACGCATTTAACAATGCACCCTTTAAGGTGTCCACTTAGGGGCCATGCCTAATATTTTTATATAATACAAATCTTTGGTAAGTGATAAATATGTAAAATATTATATTTATATAGCCTACACATACAAATATGAGTTTTACACTTATTAAATGTTTACAGTAGGGTGTAAATGTATACCAATGATGAAACCATTTAGAATATATATCCATATTTATGACAATTTAGATCATTTTCCCCATGTTTAAAAATAAATTATTAACCCCTTAAACTATATGATCCATAGGGATATGTGTGACTGACTTATGTCACACTCTTCATTTGTAATTGCATTCATTAGTTAATTAATTTTTTAGGCTTACTCCTTAAGATGTAAGGGTGGGATGAACGGGTGTGACTTTCCCCCTTAATTGTATATTTAGGGATGAGTGTGGTTCACTCAAATAGCATATTGGTTAATTATATTCATATTAAGATATTGTGGAGGTTCCACCCTCAAAAAGGATTATAATATATTTTTCTATATATTAGAGATATTATGATATATTTATTTAAACATGAATAAAGTTAATTACAATTGGTATCATAGCATCAAATTTGTCAAAGAATGTTGTTGCCACTGTATCTTAAAAACCATTTTTATTTTCACCAAAACATTTACTAGATTTGGAAAAACATATAACACATACTAATGATCAATTTTAAAGGAGTTATTACATTTTTAGTGTGTTTCATAAAATGACTCTACAGTCCACAATTTAAGATTTTTTCTTATTTTATTACATTTTCAAAAACGTTGAATAAATTTACTGTACTTATATTCTTTGTGTTTTCATATTTTAGGCTAATATTATTGAAAATTATTTAGTCAAAGTTAGGTCAAAGGTGAAAATAAGGTTTTGCATTGTCCATGCTAATGATGGCAAGACCACCAACTAGGGGTAAAATTCAGAATTATGAAACCCAAAGTAAAATTCTTAGAAAATAATATATGGATTTAGAAAAAGAAATTATGGCTTTGATATTCTAGGATATTCCTTGATGGATTACAAGGTGAGACAAATCAAGTATGATATGTATAGGCCACAATATAAGATGACAAGTAAAATCAATCAGATCAATCAATGCTTAGATGATATCATGAAGAAAGTCATTCCACACATGAATGTTCATCAACATCCTCCCAACCAACTATAAATTACTAATACTCAATGCAACCAATGGGGATATTTTATCCAACCCAATTGAAATCCACATACACCACATTTTAGGAATATGACTCAAAAATATGAAATGAAAAAAATTGGTGGGGAGGATCAGTCACTTGGATCAACCAAATGGATATTGTTTTTGATGTACATCAAATCTCTTATGGACAAAAGGTGGTAATGGCATCCATGTAATTAGAGAAAGAATAATTGATTTGGTATAGATAGATTTTCACTCAAAATAAAAATAAGTGTATTAATGTTACCTGGTCATTATTCATAAATGAGATATAGATACACTAATGCCATAGTGTAACAAATAACTAATTTAGTCAATTATAAAAGATACAATAAATATATCAGTTAACAATCATATCCAGTAATTCTAAAACTTATCCTTAAGAGTAGATGAAATCTTAGATGATAACATGAGTGATCTCTTCTTGGGTGGACTCGATGGCACAATCAAACTAGACGTTCTCATGTTTAATCCAATCACTATACCCAATTTCATGGTCTTTTCTCATAATGAATAAGAATGAGATCTATTTAACCACATAGATTTCACTACTACCATAGAGCATTTGGGTCTAGAACAAACCTTTCCTCAACCTACAATATTGAATCCTCCCTAGATTGAAGTTAAACAAGTAAACAAGTAAACTTATTATGTTTTAATTATGATAAAAAATTGAGCCAAGGTCATAAGTGTTTTTGAATAATTTATTCTACATTGAAAGGGTCCATGATATAGAAGATGTGATGAAATCTGGTGAAAAGGAAGAAGTTACACCTTTATGCAATAACATATAACATTGTTCAATATTGAAGGTAATTTTTTTAATAAGGTGGTGTGTTAATACCTTAACCTATATTATCCATAGGGATATGTGTGGCCTACCTATAACACACTCTTCATTTTTAATTACATTCATTAGTAAATTATTACTTTAATATGACTTCTTAAGATGTAAGGGTAGTATGAATGGGTGTGAATATCATAATTAATTCTATATATAGGGATGGGGGTGGCTCACTCATAACAACATATTGGTGAGTTATATTCTTAGTAAGAGATTGTGCATTTCTCCCCCTCAAAGTGGCTTATCACATATTCTAATATAATTAAGTTATATTCTGATTTATTTATTTAATTGTGAAGAAAGTTCATTATATACCTTAAGTGTATTTGTATCCATGTGATCTTGTGTACATAACTCATTTTTTCATTATCATTCCCTCAAAATCCTATCCTCACTTTTAAAAATAAGTTTTACTATAAAAATGGGTTAGTAGGACGGATTGAGATAAAAATAATCACTTGTATTTAATTGTTTTAGCACTAAATACATTAAAATACTTTACTAAGGGCCAAATTATATGTAGTTCTCTCACCTAGCTAAATATGTGTGAATTTAGTTTAATAATAGCACGTAGTAAAATCCTGAGTATGGATTTAAACACTTGAAAATTAAAAAATTTGACCTTAAAATTATATTCATACATAGATTAGGGCATGCTTCTTTGAGGGGTTTCATATTTTAAATCTTTAAGATATTGTATCTCAATGTGCAAAGTGTTTTCCTAAGTTTGGTATTGATTTTTCAAGTGAGTGATAGATACGAATACGATTAGACTCGGTTTTATAACTATCTAACTCTTTATAAAAATTATTATTTTTCAAAGACATGCAAAATTTATGGGATAACACATGAAAGTTTTTTATTTTAAAAAAAAAATCTCCATTAAATGTCACAAAGAATGATCTAGCCCATATGGATGGATCAAACAAGCTAGAGATGTTTCAGGAAGATTGAATATGTTTATAAATTATAAAGAAATGATATTACATTAAGAGATAATATGCTTATGATAATAAGTTGTTCAAGTAGATACTATGGAAATGTTATATAGTAGAAATGGAAATATTTGAAGGCCATGCTTGTGTGTGTGTGTGTGTGTGTGTGTGTGTGTGTGTGTGTGTGAGAGAGAGAGAGAGAGAGAGAGAGAGAGAGAGAGAGAGAGAGAGAGAGAGAGAGAGAGAGAGAGAGAGAGAGAGAGAGAGAGAGAGAGAGAGAGAGAGAGAGAGAGAGAGAGAGAGAGAGAGAGAGAGAGATTAGTTGTGTGTGAGAGTAAAGTATACCATGATTTAGTTAATTGACATTGTCAATTGTTTAATATATAATATTAGTGTCTAAAATTGCTAAAAATCATTCCTTACTCAATCATACATATTATTATTATTATTATTATTTTTAAATTTCCTTAACAAATTAGTAACAATCATGTTGATTATGGAAATGGTTACAAATTCATTCTCATGATGGTTAAAGGATTACATGATGAATATAGTTGTATCTTTTACCTCTATTATGACATTTTATGTCTTATACCTATAGTTATTCCTCTTTGATAGTAATCTTATGAATGTAAATGAAAAGTTATATCTATCATATTGAAATAAATTTTGTACATTTTAAATTTATATATTAATGGAAACTACATTGATCTACCTCTTATAAAAATCATTATGTATTTTACTCATTATTCTTTAGTATTAAGAAAGAGTCATCATTGAGCATGTCTAGGCATTAATTATTGACATTTAAAGGAATTTTTTAGTTGTCTAATAATATAATTTTTTTCATTTATTAGTATGTTAATTCCTATATTCTCTTGAAAGGTGGATTGGAATGTCAGTTTTTTTAGTTTTGTATTATGTTGACAACCTTAAAAATTATTTTATTTATTAACTTAATATTTTATGATATTTGATGATGTATTAACATGGTTATATATGCATATTAAATACATATTTCTTAATTTTACAAATTATCATGGTAACTTTTAGAACATCTAGAATATTTGGAGTGGAATACATGATAACTACTATTTAGTTTTAACTATAAAATTATGTTAAGTCCATTTCAAGTTAACAACCTTAAGAGCTAGTTTCGTAGTCAAGGTTGATTAACATGATTTAATAAAGACTCATTTTTCACTAATTGCATCCATTAATTTACCTTATGTAAGAAAATTATTGGTAACCCTATATAGAAGCTTAATGATCAAGAGACCTTGTATAGGGTTATGAAATTAACCTCCTAACCTAGTGAATGAAACCTAGTGTAAGATTCAAAGATGGATATTTTGTACTTGGTAATGACCATGTTACTAAATGCATAGGGTAATTACAAGAAAATATACCATCATTATTATGTTTATAATAGTTATGTTGATAACCTTTAATTATGTCCTAAATAATGTAAAACCTAGTAGGTCTATATTTTTATTAGTGTTTGAATGTGATCCTTAGACAATGTTTCGAGTTTGGCATTATTATTTTATACCCACGATTATATAATAAGGGTGTATGATAAACAACATCGGCATGGTGAAGACAAGTTGACATAGGTGTGGAAACCTTATAAAATTATAATTTTCAATCACTTAAACAAAATTATTATTGTTTTATAAATAATCGCAAACCCTATATATGTAGTTTCTATTTATTTCTATAGGGTATACCCCTTATCTTATTTAAATCTTTAATCCCTTATGATAACTAGCCTTCCTCAAGTGAAATCTCCTTAGACATAATTTATATTATTATTAATAAGGTTTATTTTTATGTGTGAACAAAAAGGATTGGATGTATTTTATATGATAAATGATAATCAAGAACCCTAAAAATATAGATCCAAACCTAAAATTTAAAACTCAAACTTTACCAACATCATTAAATCAATGCAATGATATATAAAATATGTCTAGTAGACATAATGTAGTTAGCTTGGTTAATGATGTCAACCATGTTTAATTCATTGTAATACATCATAGGTTAGGTTAGTAACATATTGAAGAGGGGGAAAAATGGAAGGAGGAAAGTAAGAAAGGAGAATAAAAACATCAAAGGAAACACATGTTGACTTCATGGTAAGAATGAAGTGGTAGAAATAAAAAATAATCATGTTGAAACTTTTCACAAATAACCATGAACCAACCAACCCCAATCTTGATATAGTCTTTAGAATGTACTCTTAAGGACATGAATTCACTTATGAATCTTATGAACATAAAATCTATGAAAAAAAATTTGTATTTAAAATCAAAATTTAAATTAACACTAATGAACACCACTATACTTTATATGAGAAAAATTCTTAATGAAATAATAAATTTATAAACATAATTATTATACACAACCATATAAATTTAACACTAAATTGGGATTTTACTTCCATATATTCTTCTAGATTCACCTTATTCCCTTTTAAATTAAAATATATTTATTTCATATATCAACTAAATTAGTCACTATTTTCATGTTTAATATTTCATATTCAACTATAAATACATAATGGTATTAAATCTCTATAATATATTTGTATGATATGAAACAAGATAGACACTACCACGAAAAGATTTCAAGTTCAATTAAGACAATTTTTACATGATAACAAGGTTTATATAGTGGTACCCCATAAGTGAGGATTTTTTGATATCACACCAGCTAATTCAATCAAATATTAAGCGTAATATCACATTTATCTCTTTGTATCAATTTATTTACTACCATGTAATCATAGTATATCTATAATTAATTTATATTTATCTAGATACTATCACAATGATTTTAGACCATTGTACTTTATATAATATGATATTTATAAACATTTTAAATATTTTTGAACACTTATATGGATTATTGATTATATTATCATCATACTAACATACTTTTAAAAAAAGTAGATCATTATGCCTATATGTGTGTGTGTTGTGTACATGCACATGCATTGTGTGTGTGTGATTTTGTAAATAAATGAGAATTTAATTAACTTAGTAGCATAGTTATATTTTAATATATATTTTTAATGTACCTATGTGTAAATATGTAATATTTAACAAGGTAAAAATGTAATACTACTACAATATGTAGTAGGTATATATTAAAACTAAAAATAAAATATAAATAATAAGTAGGTTAATCAACGTATTTCAAGAGTAAACATATTAGCTATCCTAAACATGCCGTCTCCTGAGCGCGTGCTTTCAAAAAAATTGAAATTAGGTGTCGATAGTCTGGTGTTCGGTGTGGCTATAGCTTCTGAAATGGGTGGGGTGTTGTTAGCTCATAAGGGGAGGGATTTAAATGCCCCTAAAGAGACCTCTCCTACAGGTGGAGGAAAGTTTTCAGCCAGGTGTTTTGCCTACACTCCTAGATCAGGGTTTGAAGTAAGGGGAAGAACTTTCATGGATGTGGCGACATTCAAAGTGGATCTACATGAAGCAGTGCCTCGTGCATCATATGGGCCATCCTGTGTACTGCTAGTAAGTGCTCTAAAACCCACTAGGGTAACTCTAGATCTTGAAATAGTTGATGAAATCTTTGAATGGGTAGAAGTTTTTTCCTCTCATGCTGCTATTTTTCATTTTTGTGGCTTTTGGTCCTCTCTTGCTGATCTACATGGTTTTATATCCAATAACTGGTTGCCACTTATTGAAGACAATGTTGAAATTTTCCCATGCGTAAAAGGTTTATTTATAGCTATCTTCCAAAGACCTGAGGACAAAAGGATAATCTTGAGCAACAGTAATTTTTTATGGCAGGGTAAATATCCTCTCATGGCCAAATGGTGGCATATGGATTTTAATCCACTTACGAAAACCTTTAACAAGTTCCCTATCTAGGTTCAGCTCCCAAATCTACCAATACATCTTTGGCATGAATTAGTTTTTAAAACCATCAGGAATGCTATAAGAGATTTTTTATTTGTGGATGAAAATACTTCAGATGGTTACCATTCGACCTATGCACGCTTAATGGTCGAGGTGGATGTTTCAAAGGGCCTACCAGAGGTGATTTGTCTGGACTCCCCAAGGGGTACTTGGACACAAATGTTGGATTTTGAGGGCATACCTTTTTGGTGTAGAAAGTGTCCCCTAACGGGTCATATGGCTGCTCATTGTATGGCTAGGAAATCAAAGTCCAGATGACCACCTTCTTAGTGGACTGAGGCTTCCTTCAAACATTACATAGCTAAACAACCCATGGAAGATCTGGCTAATTCTAAGAATGAAGATAGTATCCATTCTGAGCCGATGATTGAAGAGGATTCATTGGTGAAAGATTCCATAGATGGTCCTATGGAGACTGGGAATAATGATCATTCTAAGCCAGTTGTTGAGGAGGCTTTGGTCTCTCCCCCTATTTTGGAGGAACTACCTAGGAGCTAGACTATGGTTGGTTCTCATAAGGATTTTGCTGAGTTATCTGTGTCCCCTGGGCTTCATGGATCACTATCTTCTAAGGTATGGATGACCGAGGCAGCAAAGGTAGAGGATGGATGGACAGCTATTAAGAGGAAGAAGTCTAAGCCTTTGGTCCCCACTCTATATATGAATCTTCGTTCATGTAAAAAATAAGTAATTTTTAAAAAAACCTCATTTGTATGGAGGTTGTTGGATGCTGATCCTGTCTGTTGACGATCCGTTCTATGTAGTGTCAGCTATTACATCTAGTCTTTTCTACTATTTTCAGGTTCCTATTTAACCTGGTTTGGTTTGTACCAGTTTTGGGTTTCTTTTTATAAACTCGGCTATGCTTTAAGGTTTATCTCTTTTTATGTTGTAATGGGTTTTGGGGTCCCTTCAAAACCTATTTTTACCTTAATCTAAAAACTTATTTCAAGAGTAGTTTTAATGTAGAATTAATATTAAATATATAACTTATAAAATCCTCTAGGACTTCCAACTAAAGTATTTTACACTTATATAAGCTAAGAACCTTCATAATAATTATTTTTCTCATGTTAAGGTAATATATAAATCCTTTATTATTATTTTGACATGGAATAAATGACATAGTTTGGTTATATACGAGTAAGGATAATCATAACTGGTAATATGATAATTTTATAATATATGGTTTTCAAGGAATATTTTAATAGATGATCATTTAATGATCACATAACATATTAATATAAATGAAATAATTTTTGAAACTTACAATCAAAAATATAATATATTCAATTAATTTATAGTGCTCTTAAAGGATGATCATTTGTCAACAACCAACTTCAATGTATAAATCATGTTGTTGTTTGTACCAATAAGTGAATTAATCATGAGTACTTTACATTTACCTACAAGCATAAAATAACAAGTGGAATAATTATTTAAGGTGTCCTTATAGGAATGGGTAATATTATACTTTTATCAATGGACCTAATGACTCCAAACATTATTTAATATCCATAAGATCTCTTCAATAAGTAATTGTATAAAAAAAGAGATAGAGAGTACATAGATGAAGGACTCCATGTACGGTTGTATAAATAAAGCAAATAATTATTAAAGACAATCCATCCATGTCACATAGACCATTCATAATATATATTTTTATTTTTTTGATAATTAGAGTATATCAGAGATAATTAAAATTTATTTATCTTAACCACATTCTTAGAAAATGTTGATAAAATATTAATAAATAAAATCTAGCTGTAAAATTAACACAATAGTGATTATTACCTTTGTTTCCTACCCAATTATTTTACATAGAGACTACCATTTTTTTATGTTATCACTCTATACCCAACTAGGAGTTCTCTAAGAATGATTTCCTAAGGCCATATATGGGCATAGTAAATTATAACATACATTATTATTGTAAAAAAAATCATTTCCCATGATAATGAAGGACTTATGAAAATTTTGAAATGAAAACCTTGCATATCCCAAAATTAAAATAAAAGTAAAAAGTTCTCGATAATCATGGTTGGAGGTATGTCCACTTGAATGGGATCACTCAGGACATTATCTAGGAAGGAAATGCATCCATATGAGTTAAAACACCTTGTGATATTTTTTATTTATAACCATGGCCATGAATGGCCTCTTACATCTTGTAATAAAACATCCATACCTTATTTATTTTACCAAAAAAAATTTTATGTCCACATAACTAAATAATAAGATAGTGAGGCCTTGAATTAAATTTTCCTATTACATCTTAACAAGTCATTATATGATAAGAAAAAAACTATGTATATAAATTTTATAATTATATTAAATTTTAATTAAAACATATTTATTCCATTTGTTTCATCTATTAATTAGTAATTCATTCTTATATTTCATATTGTCTATAACTTGGCTATCATAGACCATAAGTACTTACTTCAAAATACAACCCAATGGTATGATAACAATACAATTCAATTAAAACCTCTTCATTTACTTGTTTACATATTTTAATCTTATTCATATGTATTATGATTATATCCCCCTTACCCATATATGTGTATTAAAACTCCCTCTATTTTTTTAAACATATTTATCCATCACATAATTCTTGTCTCATCAATGGTTTTTAAGTAATGATTGGAAAATAAGTATATATTTTTTATTTTAACAAACATTATTTAATCTACGTAATATAAAATCCCATGGCATAATGTTTAGTTTAAAATTTAAACATTGAGAAAACACAATTCATTATTTTATACACTTCTCTTATCTTCCTTTCAACTCCCATAACCATGAAAAATCTATTATTTCGTTCTCATTTTATTTCTCATAGTCACAATAAAAAACTAGAACAATTTATTAATGGTCAAAAATCTAATGATATATTTAATGTGTGGGAGTGAAATAACCATGATAATGTATGATTAACTCAATTATATATTTAATAGCATAATCAAACAAATGATTATGTTATAAAAAATAATTAATACAAAAACTTCTATAATAATTTCTTATATTGAGCCATACTTTTTCATATTTCATTATATGACTAAATAATCATGATTTTCCTTTCATATATTATGTATAAATATATACCCTAAGTCTCATATGTATACACAAACACACACATACACACATGCACACACACACACACACACACACACACACACACACACACACAAGAAAAAAATTATATAGTCATATTTCATAATTATTTTAAAATAATATAAATTTTTATGGAGCAAGAGGGATTTGTGGTGTAGGTATGAATTTCGAATGAGGATTTGGAGTGAGATAATGGATATAGAGATGGTCATGGTGTTTTTATATTTATTCAGAGTTAATGACTGGGTCATTGGTTATTCCCATGTTTTAATTATCCCTAGGGTAGACAAAGGTGGTTATATGATGAAATGAAAGCTACAAGAAAGATAAAAAGGTGTGGAATTCAAGAAATCATGAATACATAAACTTGAAATAAAAGTAGGAGAACAAGAGGAAATATACACTTTTCAATAGCTTCAGATATCTAATTATGATAAAGGATTTCATATTTAATTTCCTAACACTTAGATTCAATGAGATTTAATGAGAATGGTGTGTGATTTAGTTGGTAAGTTCATAGTAATGAGGTTGAACATTTACATCATTATAAAGTGGGTAGAGAGAGTGGATTCCAAAGGGTCATTTGGATATATCAACTATTTATAATGGATTATTTTTTATACATTTCAATAATGAGAAATATTTCACTCTTATTCTTTTGGGAGGACCATGATTTTTAGGGAGAGTAGGACTATTTCTTAGGAAATGAAAACTAGATTTTAATCCAGATACGGAAGACATTAATATAATTCCAATTTGGATAATATTTCTAGGGATTATTATGGACTAATGAGACAAAGATATGTTGATAAGAGTGTCCAATACTCTTGGATACCTTATAGATTTTAATTTTGCCACCATCGCTGAACCAAACTAATCCATGTGAGGTTGTGTGTGAATCTATTCATGAATTAGGAGATTTATTTATTTATATTATTAACTTGAGCTAGGGATAATTGATTCAAAGAATATAAATTTAGGATTATACACTAAAATGTGATAAATTTCATAATTTGGGTTGCATGACTAGGCTTTGTCCTATAAATGGGTCATAGTTGAATGGTTATATGAGATGAAAGGATAGATAACTAAGTATAAAGATAATTTTTGGGGGAATAATATTTAGTAGTGATTTAAAAAGACTAGAAAAAAAATTAGATCAGAGTGTTTTCATTACTAAGAAGATTATGTTGAGTTTCCCTTGGAAAAGGGGGAAATATAAAAGGAAAATATTTAGTGATGGATAATATCATAGATGAATATATCATATACAAATATGAAATTAAACAAGAAAATGATATTTGTAAGTTTAAGGGGAATGAGATTCATACTAAATTTATATTCATGAATGAGGAAGGGTTGAAGTATTTGATTATAGAATTAATTAAAGGTGAGGGGATCTATTTAGAGGAGATAGATGAGACTCAAATGGAAAATAATTTTAATGGAGAAACATAATGAGATTTTCCCCTCCCTTACAATATCTTAAAACATTGGATTGGATTTATTAAAGGAATATTAATATGCCTCTTAGATTAGTTTGAGAGGGGCAAAGTCAAGACAACTTTAGAGTATGAAGAGTAAAAAAAGGTCCCATGTTATTATATATCATTTGTTAATAAAGTTATTTCCTCACAATCTAATAAATAAAAAGACATTAAATAATCATCAAGTATGACCATTATATCTAGGAATAAGATATGGAATGTTTTTGACAATAGAAAGAAATTAAGAACATCTCAGAAAGAAAATTAAAAAAATAAAAAAATAGTGAGATTGTTGATGGTGTGAAAAATATGTTTCATGTGAGAGGTGACAAATCCAATAGAAAGGGTTTCAAATGAATATCATATGTTAGAATATTAGACATATGAATATTAATAATAAACACATAACTTTTAGATATTTACAAAGGATAGACATCCATATTATGATGGCTATTCAAGAGACTAATATGGATGAGGCCTTTTTAGAAAGTAGTAAAAATAAATTTTGAAAAGAGGTGTCTATTTTTATAGGTAACTCTTTTGTGGATTCAGGTGGGATTATAATTTTTTTGGATAGTAAGGTTATAAATGGGGAATTTTTACTTAAAATTTATCATCATTTGGATTTTAAATTCACCAAAAGTGATTATGGTTATATGTGGATTATGTCAAACATTTATGCTCCTAACATTCATTCAGGACATATAAAATTGTGGTACAACTTAGTACCTTTAGGAAAAATTAAGATACTATGCTTTGGATGGTTATTGGTGACTTCATTAATCTACTCCTTTATAGGGAGAATAAATGGGGAAACTAAGTGTACACTAATATCATGGATGATATAATTGAATTTATAATGTTAATATGTTAGTTGATGTGGAATTAAGAGGGTCACATTTCACCTAAACTAATATAAATGTTGGAGATAATTTGATTCAAGTGAGATTGGATATATTATTGATTTATTATAATTAGATTATGAGACATGATTTTTATCTTTCCTCTTTGCCCAATATTGGCTCAAATCACAATCCATTGTTACTTAATATGGGCATTCTTATCAAGGATATTAATTTTTTTATATTTGAGTATATATGGTTACAACATCTTGATCTCTCATATAAAGTTAAGGAATGGTAGTAAGATGATTATTCAAGTTATTTTATGTTTAGACTTATTAATAAGCTTAAAATTTAAGGATAAATATCATAATTTGGACTAAAGTGGTGTTTTTTAATAACTTTGAATAGAAGAACACCTTAAGAGAAGATTTATCCTATCATGAAGAGTTGATTTATATTTTTGGCATGGACCAATATACATTATTTATAGAGATAAACCTCCTACACAAGTATCATAATATTTTTTAGAGGGAAGAAATTCTATGGAGGTTGAAATCTAGGGTTAATTGGCTTAAGGTAAGAGATATGAATACTAGGTTATTTCATTTGTCTACTATCAATCATAAGAGTCAACAGAATTTTAGATATTAAGATGGAAAATTAAGACAAAAGATATGACCCAATGGTTTTTAATAAAGAAGCTATCAAATTATTTAAATAATTATTTTCAATGAACTCTAGGCCAAATGAAATACTGGTTAAAAACTTTGTAGACAACATACCTCATATTATTTCTCAAGAGGATAATTAAAAATTGTTGGAACTTGTGACTATGGTGGAAGTGGAAGGTCTTATTTTTCTTATGAAAAAATACAAGGCACCAAGACCTGATGGATTCCTTACCACCTTTATTTAACATTAATGGTTATAGTTTCTACTCTATATGATTTCCTTTCTTCTAGGAAAATATTAATAGAGATTAAAAATACATTCATTATTTTGATTCCCAAAACTATTAGAGATTTAGATTTGAAATATTTTCACCCCATTGGTTTGTGTAATATGGTTTACAAAATATTCTCAATTTTTTTCTATTAAAATTCATACCTTACTTTAGAAGATCATTTATAAGATTCGGGGTTTTTTTTTATGAGAATATAAATGCAAGATGGTATAATTATTGTGCATGAGACCATCATTCAATGGATAAAGGTAACCAATATGGTATGGTTGTGAAGATTGACATGAACAAGGAATATGATAGGTTTGATTAGGACTTTATGGATAAGGTTTTGATCCATTTTGGCTTTCATCAACATGTTATAAAATCAATTCATACATGTGTTTCTATGAATATGTTTTTTATTTTGATAAATTGTGTGCTTAAAGGTTTATTTTATAGTAATATAGGAATTAGGCAAGGAGATTCATTATCCCATTTTTATTTATTCTTATGGTATAAACCTTTATTATGTCACTCATAAAAACTATTTTATAGAACATAGTTAAGGGATTCAAGCCTTTAGGTGGTATGGAATTAACCTCAAATCATAAATTTCTTGATGATACAATTATATTCATTGATGCCTCCATGATATA
Source organism: Torreya grandis (assembly GCA_037957365.1). Taxonomy (NCBI): domain Eukaryota; kingdom Viridiplantae; phylum Streptophyta; class Pinopsida; order Cupressales; family Taxaceae; genus Torreya; species Torreya grandis. The sequence continues at coordinate 2,056,134 of JARHVA010000908.1, read as the reverse complement.
AACCAAATAGATTAAATATATTCTCAATGAATATGAATATGATTCAATGAAACTTTGATAAATTTTATTTATTTTTCTTAAATAATACATATGTGAGAAAACACAAAATAACAATAATCTGGGACTGCTAAATCAAGGAGTTACCTACTACCTATTTAGGGATGACATTATTTAGCTGTCCCATGCCAAAAATTTTGGAACTCTTTGTTGGATAGGTTTAAAATAGAGTTAACTAGTTGGAAATGGAGGGTCCTCTCTCAAGTAGGTAAATTTATTTTCATCAAAATCACATTGCAGAGCTTACCAGTGTATATAATGTCCATGTTCAAAATTATTAAGACCATAGTGGAAATTTTTGAGAAGATTCAAAAAATATTTTTGTGGATAGGTTATAAATATAAAATTATATTGCATTTGATTTATTGGGATAATATTAGTCTTCCAAGGAATGTTGGGGGGTTGGGGATTAGAAAAATTAAAGCTATGAACAAATATCTTGTGGATAAGTTATGCTTGAGATTCATCAACAAGTTAACTCAATGGTCTATTATCCTAAAAGCTAAATATTTAGATTCTAAACAAGAAATTATTTTCCTTATTAAGAATCCTTTTCTTAGAGGTTGTATCTATTAGAATTTTATTGTTAGGATCACATATCTTATTATAAAAGGTAGAAAATGTAATATTGGTGATTATGAGAGTTTAATGTTTTGGGAATACCCATATATTTTAGATCAGCCATTTATTGATCTAGAAACATGGCATTAAATTGGCATTCCTCTTCAAAACAAGTATGGTTTAAAGGTGGTTGCCTATATTCACAACTTTGAAAGAGATATAGAGTTGAAGTAGTTGATTATGGAAGACTTGAATGGATAAGATCAATCTATTCTTAATGACCTAAATACTCTTCTTAAAGAGATTCATTGGACCAATTTACATAAATAATATGAGTTGGTGTGTACTAAATCCTTTTATGGTCAATATAATGTAAAATATAGGTATATTTTAGGAATTAAAGTTAATATTGATGGTTACCCTTGGGAATTTTTTGGTTTAAAGACTTAATACCCAAGTTGAATATTTTATTTTAGCTTGTTCAAATAAAAATTCTTACCCTAGATAATATTAGGATAAGAGGTATGTTTATCATTAATATATGTACCATGTGTGAAGTAGACAATGAGACTATTAATAATTTAGTGATGCGTTTCTCATTCACATTTTATGTTTAGGGTGTAATTTAAGATAATTTTTTAAGTTTCTTTGGCTCATCCTTCTTATTTATTATGTCTTTGGAGTTGTTGGAAAGTCACTCTAAATAATAATGAGGTGAATAAGTTATGGTCTTCAATGGTCCCCCTTATTATTTTAAGCATCTAGAAATAAATAAATGATAGATTTTTTAGATACAATAATATTTTGAGTAATAGGGTTGATATATATAACAAAAAAACTCTTGCTTTAAAACTGTATAAGTAGAAAACCCAACAAAAAAGAATATTTTAGCTTTGAATAAATTCAAAGTGCTCAGAATTAGTAATTGAATCTAGATAGTTTATAGTTTATCAACTCTAGATTTGAGTTTATAAATATGATCAAGTGTCTATCCCCCTATCTTGGATGGGTCAAACTAAGTTTTTTATGGAGAATCTAAAGGAAATATAGAGTTATTTGGAGAGGGAAGCATCCTTCATAATAATAGATGTGAGGTAATTTAATATTATCTAGGTGACATGGGAGTCCAATCATATCATTAGGTAGAGGATTTGGTAGCTCTTTATGTATTACATCTTTCTAAGGAGGTAGGATTGAATCAGTTGACCATAAAAGGTGATTATATTAATATTATTCATTTTATGTGTAAGAAACATGAAAATAAGTTAGTTATTTGTTATATGATGGAAGAGACATATGAAATAATTATCTCTTTTGCTATGGTTTGTATTTAACATGTTTATAGATAAGGTAACAAAAAATTAGATTGGTTTGCTTATCTAGGTCTAGTCTCTAGTAGTCTTAATAAGTGCTTGAGTAGTAATGAGATATAAGATATCATCTTAAATAAGATTAATGGGGAAGAACATAATAATATTTATTAGGAGAATGTTTAAGGGCAAAGAGTGTTAAAATGGGTCATTAAATCCTTTTACATGTTGCATTTGGGAATTATCGTTTTAATAAACTATGTTTGTAGGGTTATTTTTAATTGTAATTATTATGAGGAACATCATAGCTCTTCCCATGAGAAGAGGCTTTGTGCTAAGTTATTTATCATTAATTTTAGGCTAACATGGCATATAATTCATTATATGGATTGTGGTAAGGATTTTAAGAGATTATATTCTATTAATCCAATATTGTGTTTTATGTTTGGGATTAATATGAAGGACTAGGCTACTTTTACTAGAAAAAATATGGGTGGTAATAATGTAGTCTTTTTACCACTATGTGGTTTTACATACACAATCTACTTATATTGATTAGGTGTTACTTAGGTGTGTAATAAAGGTCATTGGGGAAGATAATCCCAAAGTCATGAGGATGTGAGGACATGTCTATCTTCCACCTATATAATTAACCTTATTATGTACTTTTAGCTATTTAATCTAAAATGTTCATTACTACAACATTTTGTTGTGAAGAAAAGATTCTTCCCCTTTTGAGTTTTTCATTATATTTCAATGCTCTATACAAATTCAACCTCATGCATTCAATCCTATCTATTTGATCCTTAATTTTGGACCACTCCAACATGTTATTAGGTCAGTGATGTAGATCAATTACATTGACTCTATTATGATATTGCTTGTATTCTAGCTCTTTTTTGGTGTTCTTTATGATTGCATTCTATCTCCTCCTTTAGGTTTGTTGGGGTTTCTAGAAAAAATGTGTAGAGATGTGAATATAGGGTCTCCAAATGAAAAATGGACAATGACATTGGATTTAAAAGGTGCTAACACCCTAGGATCGGTTGTAAACATAACCTAGTTTTGTGATATATTATTATTTCCATTTTAAAGGGTTTGAAGGGAATTATTTATATTATGCACACATCCCTATCATTTGTTGCTTGAAGAAGAAAGGTTTTTTTTTGTTTTTCTAGGTTTTACAAAGTATGAAGTGGGTCCTTGATATTTTTTAAAGAAGACACCTATATATTTAAAATATAGATTGTTAAATAGTTTGGTGTTTTTTTAATAAAAATGTAGACTTTATTTGTTGAATGTTTGACTTGTCAGTTGACTATACCTAACTAACCTACTAGTTTACTACATATACACTTGGCCAGCCTACTAAATTATTGTGACATATAGTTGACTATACATAAATCACATAGTTGACTATACTCATGTCTTACATTTATGCCACATAATTGACTGCACCTACACCATAAATTTAATTGCACCCATGCCCCATATTTACACTACCCATTATATCAAATATTTAGATGACACCTCTGTTTGGATTGCATGATTTTTTAGAACATGTAAATATTAAAATAGAAAGTTATGACACTATTTATGGGTAAAATAGATTAAATTTTAGGGTGATTCCACTCACCCATCAATCAAATCAATCAAGGGGAGAACACTCATCCTGCCCATTAAACCTTAGTCACATTAGAATTTAA